>CAUYRT010013519.1:0-89190 GCA_963574885.1 Lepilemur ruficaudatus
CATGCCTGTAGTCCCAGCTACTCGGGAGGCTGAGGCAGAAGGATCGCTTGAGCCCAGGAGTTTGAGGTTGCTGTGAGCTAGGCTAACGCCACGGCACTCTAGCCTGGGCAACAAAGTGAGACTCTGTCTCAAAAAAAAAAAAAAAAAAAAATTTGAATTGACACATGTGGTTGGGCTTTCTTAGCAAAGTTCAGAAGGTTCTAAAACATGTAATTATTAATTTTTTTAAGAAAAGGGACTCTATGCAAAATACAGTTGAATAAACATTTGTTGCACTCTGAAATACTGACAAACAACAAAAAAAAATGAACCTTTTGGATTTTAAATGAAATTTAGTCTGTTTAAAAAAACTTTAAAAAAAATTAAAATCAAAGAGATTGAAAAAATATTTACCAAGAAAATACTAAAACAAAGCTGACATAACAAGTTCTAATTTGGGTCAAAAAGCTTACTAGAGATTAGCAAGGACACAAATACTGCTATTAAGGAAAAATCCACCAAGAAAATATATAAACTTGTATATACCTAACATATACCTTAAAAAAATATAGGTCATTAAAAATGAAATGTCCAATTTTGAATCAAAAGTGTAGTTTATTATTTCTCAAACAAGAAGCAGTACAATTAATCAAAGTACGTGCCTAAACTATCAACACAGTTTTGCCATCTTAACGGTAACTTGTTTATGTCAGCAGCAAAGAAGCCTGGAGAGCAAGTGGCAATGAAATCACAAAAGGCCTTTTCCACACCTTGTTGAGAATCGAGTGTTTTTCCTTGCAAGAAGTGATCCAATGCCCAGAATAAGTGGGAGTCAGTTGGTGCAAGGTCTGGTGAATATGTTGGATGACAGAGAGTTTCCAATTCCAGCCTCTGCATTTTGAGCAGTGTTGTTTGTGCGATATGCGGTCGAGCATTGTTTTCCAAGAGTTTTGGCCTGTCTCTACCGACCAATCTTGGCTCCTTAATCACAAGCATCGTCATCATTTCATCCAATTGGTTGCAGTAGACATCCATCCGCTGTCATCAATTGACCAGGTTTCACGAAGCTGTAGTGGGTGGAGCGGACCAGTGCTGGACCACCAAACAGACACCATTAGCTTTTTTGGATGAATAAGCGGTTGCGGACTGTGTTTTGGTACTTCGTCTTTACTCAACCATTGTGCCAAATGCTTGATTGTCAAAAAGAATCCGTTTTTCATCGCATGTAACAATACGGTGTACAAATGGTTTGCCTTTATGTCATGACAGCAAAGAAGGGCAAGCTTCAAGATGATTTCTCTTCTGACGCTCGTTCAATTCATGTGGAACCCATCTATCTGGCTTCTTTACCTTGCCAATTTGTTTCCAGTGGTCCAATATTGTTGGAATAGTAACGTCAAACCTTGCTGCTAATTGAGGCGTAGGTTGAGATGGATTCGCTTCCACTGCAACTTTCAGTTCGTCATTATCCACCTTGATCTCAGGTCACCCATGTGGCTCATTTTCAAGATTAAAATCTCCAGAATGGAACTTCTCAAACCATCCATGTACTGTGTGTTCATTAGCCACATCCTTCCCAAACTCTTTGTTGATATTTCAAGCGGTCTGTGCTGCTGCATTGGTTCCATGGCAGAGGTCATATTTGAAAATAACAAGAATTTTTGACTTATCCATGGTTTCACAAAAATTGCTTTAAAAAAATTTTTGAAAGATAATCACAAACCAAAACATGCATTTGCAAGACTGAGGATATACCTTAAAAATAAAACGGGAAGTATCAACATGAAATGTCAGAGATATCAACTGTCAAACTTAGCACTTAAGGATATCGGACATTTCATACTTAATAACCTAATACATGAAGCAAAACTGACAGAATTACTGTGAGAAATTTAGAAAACCACAATAATAGTGGGAGGTTTTATTATCTGATTAGAAACTGATAGATCAAGAAGATCAAGCATATGAAATATCAAATTTGGGATCACAAATTTTTGCCTATTGTGTTCCTATTCATTTAGTTCATGGCTTTTTCTTATGTATCATGTTTATTACATCTGTAATGTGCCAGAGCACTGTCAGTGATAGCAGATATCTTTATCTTACTCTTGACTTTAATTTGAGCTCCTGAAATTTTAGCAGTAAGTATAATATTTGCTGTAGGTTTTTGATAAATACCTGGTTAGATTAAAGAAGTTGCCTTCTATTTCTAGTTTGCCAAGATTTTTAAAAATAATTAGTAATACATTTATCAATACTTTCCCCCCTGTGAAATAATCACAGGGTTTTTTTCTTTATATGTTGAGTAATGGGTTATTTTTGGTTTCAAATTACTGCCATAATTCTGGAATAACACCTTCTTGATCATTTTGCAATATTATGTTAATATGCTATTGATTTGTGTTTGCTAAAGTTATGTTTAGGTTTTTTATGTGTAGATTGTAAGATGAAATTGGTCTAAAATTTTTTCATGAATTGTACTGTGCTTGTCCAATTCTGACTTCAAGTTTAGTCTCATAAAATTACTTGAGTTTCCCTCCTTTTCTGTTTCATGAAACAATTTACATATAAAAGGCACTACCTTTACCTTAAACATTTCATAAAGTTATACTGTGAACCATTGGTCTCATATTTTTGTTGAAAGGAAATATGACTAATAATTCAATTTGGTACATAGTCATCCGTTTAACTTTTCTGTTTTGAGTGAAATATCTATTTAATCCAAGTTTTCAAATTCATTGTTATTAAATGGTTCATAATATTCACTTGTGACTTTTAAAGTCTCTATCTGTAGTTTTGATGCCCTTTTCAATTCTTTTATTTTCTGATATACAAGTTAAGCTCTAGCCCTTTTCAATTTTTTAAAAAAAAGACCCATGAAACAAAAATTGAGAGGATCAACAAAAGAACTAATCAATACAGTCAGCCCTCTGGATCTTCTGTATCCACAGGTTCCACATCTATAGATTCAACCAACTGTGGATCAAAAATATTTAGGAAAAAAAATAACACAACAATAAAAAATAATAAAAATTTTAAATACTGCATAACAATGATTTACAGAGCATTTACATTGTGTTAGGTATTATGAGTAATCTTGAGATGATTTAAAGTATACAGGAGGATGTGCCTGGGCTATATGCAAATGCTACACCATTTTATATAAGAGACTTGAGCATCTGAGGATTTGGGTATCCTCTGGAGTCCTAGAAGCAACCCCCTCAGATACTGAGGAATGACTATATGTGATTATCTGATAAAACTAGTATAGTAGACATTCCTCTGTTTAAATCCAGACAAGAAATGAAACAAAAATAGTATTTAGATATAATTTAAGGTCCCTTCCAATTCTAAAATTCCACGATTTTACAATTGTGGATTATCAAGTTTCTGCTAGGTTTCTTTGCCTCTTTGTCATCCCATATGGTTGCTAAACCCTAGATAAGCCAGGGATGGGAGAAAGTCTCTATGTCTTACTTACCTGGTGTGCTCATTAGCCAGTCTGGTTAGAGGAGATGAAACAGCTGAATTGATTGACTCTAATGTAGTCGTTGCTCACACAAGGCAGAGCCATAATGTGTCCCTACTGAACACCTGCAATGTAACAGGGACTGTGCTGTGTGAGATCACAGGGTCCAGAGGTGAAAAAAGATACACACCCTACCATCAAATATCATAACATCCAGGGTAGACAGACATAAAGTAGTTATGCAAAAAACGACGATGATGAAGAACACTATGCAAGACAAGGGTAGTTGCCGCAACAAGTGACTGTTGGAGCCTGGGAAGATGAAGTGAACGTAGTGGCTGAGGGCCAGAACTGGGGTAAGGAGGACAGGAAATGGTATGTGGAAGGAGTAGCTTAGTGTGTTCAAGACACCCAGTAAGCTGGGCTGACCTGAGCCGGGAGACCATCGGAAAGAGGTAGAAGCTTTTAGGAATTGGGGGCTTTATCCTAGGAGCAATGGGAAGCCACTGGATGGATTTGAACACTACCGCTGGTTAAGCACTGGAAATCTTGTGTCTCAATAACAGTGGATCTGTAGTATTTTTTCAAAACAAAATTATATTTCTCCTGCTCAAGAAAGCAAGGGCCACTAGTCAGTATCCCACATCTGATACCTAACCAGTTAGTGGAGTAAATGCTCTCTTTAGTTAAGCCATGACTCTAAACTTACTACATTTGTTAGCTTGAAGTAGATTTGCAATATAATACACTGTCTGGGTTTTTCTTTTTAAGTCCATGGCTTTTAAAAATGTATTTACTGTAATGCATATTTTGAAAACATCTTGCAGGGATGTATTCTGGCTGACTGCATTATTGTCATGTGGACTGCTGTCCATGAACTGCAGACACAGAGGCTCAGTTAAGGCACCTTCTCCCATTTCTCTGTCACCTTGCCTCATCAGAACTCAACAAGTGTGGTACATCAGCTTGGATTAATTGAAGAGGGGATTTCATGCTAATTCTTGGCAATCCCAGTCTCTTATCTAATCTCCCTAAATTTGTGTGTTCCTTAAGGGACAAAAGGAAGAGCAAGTTGTATAACCACCAAACTTCTATCATCTTTTGTTGTTACATTAACCCATGGGTTATTTATCAGGGCATTGTGACTTTGTTGTAGGAGAGAAAACAGGATGTTTTTCAGGAGCTGAAGTATTTTTTCAAGAGCACCTAGATGGTAGCTTCATCGTGTTTATTTAAAATGTGTGCTCTAAACTGATGCATTTGTTAGACAACTTTGTTGATATTTCAAATTGAATAATCATTTATATTTGAGTGTTTAGTTCTTCAGAGAGTTTCCCATTTAAAAGTTTTATACTTTTTCTGATCAATGGTTCACCAAAGGTTTATAGTGATATGAGGCTTGGCATAAATCAATTTGTAGATTTGCCCTTCTAAAAAATTTATAGCTTTATTAGATATCCCCTTAGGATTTCAGTTGTATAATGAAACATTTTTTGTGTGTGGCAGTAACTTATAGACCAAAACATACATATATATGTATATATATGGAGAGAGAGATTTATTTATATTTATTACATATATGTGAAAACCATAAACAAAGCAGGAACTTCTAAACATATCTAATTTTAAATGTCTGCCCAATATAATGGTGAACCACTGAGCTAATAAACTGGAAAAATGGAATAAAGTGGGAAAAATGACTACATTTGTGTTTATCACAAGTTAGAGGTATAACTTGAAAAATAACTCCTTAAATGACTATTTATCATTCATTCATTTAATAATTATAAATACTAACAAATAATGGCATTACTAATTGAAATATCAAATTTGATAGGCACCTACTTATTTCTCTACTAAAATGGCTTCCTGAAAGTATCTCAAGAAGTTAACGAATTGCATGTCAATTAAATTTGAACTTTTCTCTTTTAGTGTTCAAATGGAAAAAACTGAAATATATATTCAAGTTGCTTTATATTAAATTGACCACTAATGGTGATAAAATTTAATATATGGTAATGTTACACTGAAAGTGGTAAGAATCTGTAATATTCATTATGGAATTTGCTAATTTTGAATATTGATTTATATTTTAAGTGCATTTTGTTCCTGAAAATTCAAATGCTGAAATAATATTTTATCAGCATTTTCTAATTAGCCAAGTGAAACTTCTTATGAAAAATTTAAACATTCTCATCCAACTAACAAGCCTATCTATCTTTTCTTCTCTTGTTTTGTTAGCCTCTTAGCAAATATCCTGCCGTGATAAATGACATTTCATTCTGGTTGCCCTCTGAGAATTATGCAGAGAATGATTTCTATGACTTAGTCCGGACAATTGGAGGAGACCTGGTGGAAAAGGTTGACCTTATAGACAAGTTTGAACATCCAAAGTAAGTGAAAAGTTTTCTGATTTTATCCTTTACTGCCTCTGTGTGACAAATGTCATACGGAAGCATATGATAAAATTTTGCTGAAACCCAATCCGTCTGAGATGAAATGTCTTCTGAATTTGTAGTGACTATAACTTATCAAAAAACTCTTTTATATCAGTCCTCTCTAAAAATCTTTCTATTAATAAAATGCATTTTGAATCTTTCCTGCCTTAGTAAAGAATGTATGTGAAACAAATGTTTTAAAGATCTTGAAGTTCTTCAGCATTGTTTGTTGAGGTGATCTCTTACCATATCGTGTGATGTTCCGGGTGCAGTGGAGATGGGAGGTAGAGTGGTTTGTGGAATAGACGCTGTTGTGTTAGTCTCCGCGTGTATATTTATTAAGCACTTCCCACCCGGCAGGACCTATATTATTGGGACCTAGGCATTAAGTATGTTCCAAATAGACTTAGCTCTCTGCTTTCTTAGAGTTTACAGTCTTGTGGGAAAGGCAGATATTAAATACATAATTACACAAGTTTATAGTGAGTATTATAAAGGAAAAATGCATTGGGTGTAATTAAAGAACTAATTTCAGGTGGGGAGTCAGAGCAGGCCGCTTTGTGCCACGTAAGTTGACGCCAAAGTGTGATGGGTGAGGAGGAAGGGCAAGGAGCATCCCAGAGAGCACAGGCAGTGCCCGGGGAGACAGCAAGAACACGGTGGCTCAGGGAACCAGGGGGAGGGGTTTGAAGTGATGATTGTTGTGTAGAAGAAGTGTGTTTACAGGTTCAGGCAAGGCCAGAACTTGTAGTCTGAGACTTGGAATTTTATTCAAACTGCAGTTGGGAGCCACGGAAGAATAGGAGTGGAGAGATGAGGGACATGATCTAATTTATGTTTCTGACTTGTCACCTATAAATGGTCCCCTTCGACTCCCAGCTGTTAGAGAAGGTGCAGTCACCAAACCTTGTATAATTCGCATCTTCATTCTCCCTTCCCCTCCTGGTTGTCAGGGCATATAGCTTCCACATTCTATACTGTCATTCAAATCTCCACCGTTTTCCTTCTTTATTTTTTAAAGTCTTTCTTCTTTTGATAAAGATGTTCAGTGCTCACTGCCAGTTCTTTTGCCTCGGTTTCCCCAGTTGTCTGGATGACTAAAGTTCATTCTCTAGAAGGAGAATGCTCAAGGACTGGTGGAAGCAATATTCCCAGAGCATGTTCAAAACTGTTTATCTGTTTATACTCGAATGACAACCAGGTTGGATGTGGCTTGCCCTTTCTTTTATTGAGGATCTTAATGTGGCTCAAAGCCTCTGGAGTTTAGTTTGATATAAAGAAATCTGATGCCAGTCTTGCCTGATCTTTTTGCTTTTTGTCCTAAAGGATTCTCTCTTTATCATTTTTTCTTTTTTTGAGACAGAGTCTCACTCTGTTGCCCTGTGTAGAGTGCAGTGGCATCATCATAGCTCACTACAACCTCAAACTCCTGGGCTCAAGTGATCCTCCTGCCTCAGCCTCCCGAGTAGCTGGGACTATAGGCGTGTGCCACCACCATGCCCGGCTAATTTTTCTTTCTTTCTTTTTTTTTTTTTTTTTTTGAGTAAAGATGGGGTCTCACTCTTGCTCAGGCTGGTCTCAAACTCTTAAGCTCAAACAGTCCTCCCACCTTGGCCTCCCAGAGTGCTAGGATTACAGGGTTGAGCCTGGCACCCGGCCTCTTTATCTTTAAAGTTTAATAACCATATCAGGACTCAACAGTTCTCCCTGGTATATATTGTTGTCTCTCACAGGTCAGATTTGACTGCTTTTCTTTTAGGAAAGTTTTCTTAAATTATGTCTTTAGGGATTTGTTCTGACCCATTGTTCTGTTCTGTTTCATTCTTCAGGGATCCCAGTTATGCACGAGTAGGCTCTCCTTTGTCTGACTTCTGTACCTATTATTTTTCTCTCTAACATTTTAAAACTATTTATTTCCACTTCAGTTGGTATGCTTTACTCATTGTTATCTTCTCTGTCTCTTACTGTGTTTTCTCTTTCTTCTCCATCTGCAGTTACTTTGTTTTTCACCCTTTTCTGACTTGAGCAAGCTCAATATATATTCAAGTTGCTTTATATTAAATTGCTTTATATTAAGTTGCTTTATATTAAATTATATTAGCTTCTCCTGTTTTCTTACCATCTCTTCTGAGTTATTTCTGCTTTGTGAACTTCCTTTGTAGAGAAATTGCTTCATTTAGTTTTTAAAATTCATTGTAAAATATTTAGCCAGAAATTTCATATGCTCCAGTGGCAACATTTTTCTGTGACTTTTCTGTTTGTAAGTTTTTCTGCCATTTTCCTCATTTTTTTCCCCTTAGCTCATTTTTAATAGCTCTATCAATGGTGTACATATGATTGCCTTTTTGTCGCTCATATTTGAATGCATTGGGTTTCCTGAACCAGCTATTTACACAAGATTTGGGGTGAGGTCTGGGATTGGCACAGCAGGGAGGGGCTGGGGCAGTCATTCACACCCTTAAGGCTTTTTCTCCACTGCCAAGAAACCAATTCTTTCTTTAAATATGTTTCATCTCTTTGATTCTTTGTATAGGTCTGCCTCCCACCCCAAATCTAAACTTGTTAGAAACAGAAAAGTTTACCTTTGCTTACCCGAGTATCAATACTTGGTGATAGGGACTTTGCACTTGTAACCTTTAGCTCTGAATAAAAATGCATTTTTGTTGGAGTTCTCTGAAATATGCCACTCTGTGTATTTCTTCTCTTCACTTTCTCCCATTTGGCTTCTACTTGATTTCAGCTGCTGTTGGCAGCCTTTAAATATATTTTGGAGCTTACAGATGATATCTGTCTCCTAACTTTATGGAAAATAGAATATATGGGATAGCCTGGATCCTTGGTGCTATAGGGTGCCAATTCAGCCCTAGACTTTTATGTGAGAGAGAAATTTCCAGAGTTTCTATGATACCAAAAGTCTGGTTATTTATTTCTGAAGAGGAGGAAAAATATTGGAACAAAACTGAATACTAAGTACTAACTGATATGCCAAAGGCATATGACTTGTAATTTTTTCCCATTCTTTTTTAATACAAATTAAGTATCCTTTATCCAAAATACTTGGGACCAGAAGTATTTCAGAGTTTGGATTTTGGAATATTTGAATATATATAATGAGATATGTTGGGGATAGGACCCAAGTGTAAACATGAAATTTATTTATGTTTCATATATCTCTTTATACAAATACCTGAATGTAATTTCATATGATATTCTTAATTTGTGCATGAAATGAAGTTTGTGTACATTGAAACATCAGAAAGCAAAGTTTTCATGTCAGTGCTCAGAAAGTTTCGGATTTTGGAGCATTTCAGATTTTGGATTTTCAGATTAGGGTTGCTCAATCCTACAGAAAACTCTCTGGAATCAAGGATTCAGAATTTCGTTCTGAAGTTTTGACTTCACAGTCTCTTGCTCTCTGATATGGCCTTAGCTCCACCCCTGCCTCTCCTACCACCCCTGTTAAAGTTGAGATGAGTAGCCCTTTTGTGTTGGAGATTCTCAGAATTTAGAATCAGAAGCCATTGGTTGAGTCCGGACTTTCCACATCCTGGATGTGTGATGTTGGGACCTTGTGAGCCTCAGTGTCCTCATCTACCACCAGGAGTAATAATATCATCCGTAGTGGTACTTATAAAAATTAGATGATGCTATATATGTGAAATGCTTTGAAAACTATATAGAATTCTAAATTTTTTTTAGTTATTAAAGTAAAAAACCAATAACTTTCATAATCAATCAAATTTATTCTTTAAGATAAAGAATAACCTCAGTAGAGCTGGGAGTCTTGGATTTGGCAGCCAAATACATATAACTGAGAAGTTCTGGTAATGAAGGGAGGCAGAATGAGACTTTGCATAAAATTGTCATTCTGAAATGATGCATGTTCTTCCTGCAACTTACTGAGTAAATTTTAATCAGAAAAAATAAAAATACTTTGTAAAGTGACATCGATGCTTGTCAGCGCAGTTAGGTAACCAATCTGGGTGTTCTCTGGGTCCTGTGTTGGGAAAATGCCAGGGACAGTGGCAGATAGGGTGACATCTCCTGTTTGCAAAGCATGCCTGGTCTTACTTCTTTTGACAGAGCCAAATAAGTTCATTTATCTGAACTTAAAGATTACCCAAAATGAAAAGCCAATGACAGCTAATCTTGGGAGAGCAGTGGGTGCAAGGAGCTTGTCAGAAGTTGTGTCCCCTTGAAATTGACAGCATGCAGTACCAATGAGAGGGCCAGAGGCAGCTGGGCCTCCTTGGAACTCTCCTTGCTGCTTCCCTTTTCTTTTCCTTTTCACTGCAGTGCTGGTGGTATGGCTACTAGAACTTTTATTGTGTTGGTTCAGACAACCCATAAAGCAATTCTCAAGAACTATTTTTAGCCTGGATATCTGTATTCCCTTCCCTCCTTCCCAAGCTTTCTTTTTATAGCTTTCCACAAGGGGTGCAGCTCATCCCTGGCACACAACAGCCCTGTTTGCCACCGGCATTAGAGAAATTAAATCACAATTAGTTCAATTCCCAAACACCTTGTTCTGCCCCATCCTCCTGCATGCCACCATTTGCCCCAGGATTCTTTGGGATTACTTCCAGCACTGCCCTGGCCGGGCCCCAGGAGTGGCATCTCCATATAGAGCAGCGCAGGGGCAGAGAGACTGCTGCATGACAGCTAGGCAAGGAGAGAGAGGCCAGGCGCTTAACAAACTGTGTCTTCAGTGATCTGCTGCAGTACATCACGCCTCCGTGAAAATTAACAGTGAAGCCACCCATTCCTTTTTGACCTTCAGTTAGCGATTTCCAGTGGGTTCTTTGGATATTGTTTTCACCTGGCATCCCGTGAACCTTTTTGTAGCATGGAGATCAGACATTCTCTTTCCAAGATGCAAGATTAGAGTAACTCACATCCTTTGATGTTTCCCTGCCCCGCCCCCTGACGGTAGTGATCACATTAAAGCAAGTTAAAAGCACACCAAGAGCAACCTACAAGCATCACAGAAACAATACCAGAAATGAAGGGGGGTGGTGCAGCCCCACACCATCATCTTTGGGCAATTATGAGTGAGACTCTAAATTGTTTAGGGTCTTTGAATCTGTTATGCTAGTTCACATGATCACTTCTTTCCCCAACTACCACCCAGATTTGATGTCCAGAGCCAGCAGTGGGAGTCCACCCACCCCACCTTCTCCCTGTGTGCGTTCTTGAGTTCTTCCCACCTCATAGGTGGCTTGGCCTTACATACCTTGGCCCTTACAGTTAATGATCTTGTCTTAGGAACCAAGAGATTTATGAATTCAGATATAGCCTGACCCTGCACAACCTCCAAGGGACAGTTATCCTAATTGTAGATTTTGGAGTTAAGTCTCTAAGGTGGGCCTGTGATGTGTGAGGAAGTCTCAAGGACACGCAGGTGAGACCTATGGGAGTCACCCTTCAAAAATCCACATTTCTAAACAGCAAAAGTGGGCCTGGCAGACTTGGGCCTCACCTTGCCGGTCTTTCCTGAGTGAGAAGCAAGCTGGGCTTGAGCATCACACAGGCCAGGGCCACAGCTCACATGGTAGTGCAGGCTGGGGCAGCTCCTTGTCTCTTGGGCTGGTCATTTTCTTTAAGCTGGTCATAAGTGAGGCTAGGGTAGCAGCCGGGAGGGTGCACCAAAGAAGGCAGGGGGCCGGCACATGGGGGATGATAGGTCAACTCCAAAGGTGGGGGCGACGGATGGCTGATGATCCAAATGACATCCAAGATACAGGTTTCTGTCTTATGAGGGATGTTTGGTAGAAGGCCAAGTGGTCAGTGGACACTGTGGACCTCTGTGGCAGGGCAGACAAGTGGTCACAGAGAAACGGACTTAGGGGTTAGCAATCCCATCACTAGAGGAGTGGAGTCCTAGGTACAGCTTAGTTACAGAGGAATGTGGAGGCCACTTTCCAGGGATGTGAGACCCCGATGCTGCAACAGAGTCATCAGCAGCACTGCCTGGTGCTCTGCTGGTGGGCTGCTGGCTGGGGCTCCTGGTCGTCTGCTTCTGATGGTTGACATTGGGCTTAGAGTCAGAACAAGGCTGAATCTAAGATGTGGGGGTGGTGGGGATGGTTGAGATGGTTAAATTAGAAAATGTAGCAGTCCAACAGATCTTTGAAGGGGCTTACATTTTGTTTTGTTTTTAGTGTGTTCAAAAGTCTGTATCTTCTACTTATTCATGTGTTGTTTGGAGTCAGGGAAGGTGTTGTCATGATTGGAATTTAATTGGGTGTCTACTGAAGAAAAAGCTAGGTAGAATGTTCCAGGTGATTCACAAGAAAAAGAGAAAGACACCTCAAGGCAACATAGTACAAATAAGGGAATTCCTACTTTTTAGCATGTGCCACCTGAGACAAGGAAAAGGGACTAGTCAGACATTCAGGAAATGATTCCACAAACCTAAGCATCCCCATCCTGAGGGTGCAGGTAAGGGGTTCATAATTGGATAGCACGTCACCACCTACCTGCTCCCATGAATCTCCCATCTCCTGTAGTCCCCACTTAAGTATTTCGGGAAGTCCCAGAGGGTATCTACAGCAAGTGTACCTCCACTGGATGTGACAGTGACTCCCAGTGGACCCCCCGGAAACAGCATTGAGACTTCGAGGCCCTTGAGATATCCTGTGGTATTTCAGGTTTGTGCAGAGCTGTGCCTTCCCTCCTGGTATCAGCTTGTCACTGGGGACACAAACAACTCAACTTTGATCCCCACCCTTCTCCCCACCTTGCAAACACCCACACCCCCAATCGTCCTTAAGCTTTCACCTCCAAATAAACACATGCCAGTAATGCCTTGGAGATTTCATTTCAGACCCAACCAAATCTCAATTTAGACTAAAATCTTTTCCATGGGAGCACCATTCAGAAATGAGAACAGAATCAACAAAATGCTAACTTGTCTCATCTGTTGTGAACATAACTGTAGTCATGCATCACTTGACAATGGGGATACATTCTGAGAAATTTGTCATTGGGAGATTTTGTTTTCATGCAAACATTGTAGAGTGTACATACACACACCTATTGATAGGTAGTATAACCTACTACACACCTAGGCTATATAGTATAGCCCGGGGTGGGAAACCTGTGGCCTTCTAGGTCCTTAAGTGTGGCCTTTTGACTGAATCCAAATTTTACAAAACAAATCCTTTTATTTTTATTAATACATTTTTGTTCATCTTTTATATTTTGATTTTTTTTAAATGAATGCATTGAAAATACTGAAGAATGAAATAAGTTTCAACGAAGTAATCCTTCCAGATTGACTGACACAGAACATGAGAAATAGATATCTTCAACAACTTTCAAGATAAATGTTGTAAAGTTGGACTGAATTTGGTAAATGTAGTGAGTATATGTATAGACAGTGCACCCTCCATGGCAGGAGAACATGAAGGGTTTAAAAAAAGTATGAACAGATCCAGATGCTCACATTTCTTTTCATTGTATCTTATATCAGCAAAATCTCTGTGCTAAGACTACTTACTAGTTTAAGTGACACTTTGCAACAAGTAATAAGTATTGTTAACTATATTTGTGCAAATGCAACATGGCATCATCAGTTTCGTAACATGCTAAAGTTGAACAATGTTGTATCAGTGTGGATCTGCTGTATCATTCTAAAATGTGTTGGCTATTGCAGGGTCAGGTGTTAACAAAAATTTTATCTCTGCAAGAACAGATAGTTAAATTTTATGAAGAACGGAATCAGTAATGTGAATGATTAAAAGAAGATTTCTATAGGAATTCAGCATTTCTGTGTGATACCATGTCAAATTAAAACGACTTGAGTATTTCTTTGCAAGGTAAAACTAAGTCTATATGTGATACACGGCAAAAAAAATCCAAGCATTTCCAAAAAACGCTATCTTTTTTCAAAATGCTTCTTCTTCAAAAGAAAATTACAGATGAACATTTTCCCCAGTTAGCAAAGGTCATTGATGAGCAGGATGATATATGTCAATCATTTGAAGAATATGCAGCTGCTATAGACCTATTAACTGGCGAATACAATGAAAGGTTCACTGCCTTTGAGAATCATGACATCACACTCAGCATTTCAGCCTCACCTAGTTGATATCACCAAGGCACCTAAAGAACTACAAATGGAATTGATTGAGCTCTTAGCAGATGACATTTTAAAGTCATTGTTTGATACTAAGAAAGATCCAATTGAATTATGTAAAAATGCAGTGGAATACCCACACCTTTGGCAACATGCCCAAAAAATGCTTTCTTGCTTTTCAACCACTTATTGCTGAAAATCAACCTTCTCCTACCTAACCCAAATCAAGACACCCTTAAGGTCACAAATGACTGATACCCATCTAGAGGATCAACTGAAACTGTGGACCTCCATGCTGCAACCAAACATTCAAATGCTTTCAACAAAAAGCAGACACAACAAAGTCAACTTTAAAATTAACAGATAGTTTTCATTTTTTGAAATTATTAAGTACATAGTAGTTAGATTTTTACAAAATAATGTACATTTGTAAGTATATCTAATTTAGGTTGCTTGAACGTGGCCTTATTTGATTATAGCTAAATTAATGTGGCCTTCCAACATGAAAAGATTTCCCACCATTGGGATATAACCTATCATTCCTAGGCTGCAAACCTGTACAGCATGTTACTGTAGCAAATACTGTAGGCAATCGTAACACAGTGTTAAGTTTTTCTGTGTATCCGAGCATATCCAAACATAGTATGTGATACACTACCATAAAACTGGTAGCTCAGGAGGTTTACTCGTGTAAACTCGTGTTTACACGAGTATCACCACAAACATGTGAATAACATGTTATGCCATGACATTAAGATGACTATGATGTCATTACCCAACTGGAATTCTTCAGCTCCATCATAATCTTATGGGACCATCATCACATATGCAGTCTGTTATGTGGCACATGATTGCATTTTACAAGATGAGCCTTATTTGTGTTGTATTTCTCAGGAATGAACACCCCACAATAATTTTTGGATTCTGCATTTGATAGATATGGCTGCCTTTCTTTGCCTCCACTTCCCCCAACCCCCCACCAAGGAAAATGAGAAGACGAGAAGAGAGGAAACTAGTAGTGAAAATTAAGCAAGTGGAATATTTGAACAAGAAAGAACAGCTGTGGTCTAGACATTCACGTAGAATTTTACTAGAATAATCGCTTATCCCAGCATTCATTAAATATGGTGATTCCTCCTAGCAGATCATCTATCCAGCAATGTTCATGGTATGCAACTGAATTTCTGCAGTGATGATGAATCTCTGTTATAGCAGTTGCCACACTGCATTGCATTTATATGTCTTTTCATCACTGCACTGTGACTTTCTGTCAAGTACTGGGTCTTTAGCTTTCTACCGTATTTGGGATATAGAGCATAGTAAGTAATCAGTACACATTTTGATGAATGAATGATAAAGAAATTCTACCGACAGCATATGTTGTATCATTTTTTTCCCTCAGGATGTAACTGACCTAACTTACTATACAGGCCAAGAACTTACCTCAATTGGCAACATTTTCCAGTTGGGTGACTAGAACTCTTCAGTGTCGATCATGATGATTTCTTAAAAGGGAGAAACAGTGGATTGAGGAATACTCCTTAGAAACAGAACTTGAGGATGCTGTTGAAGTTGGATTCTGAGCAAACTGCTGGTTTAATAATAATTTGGTTCAGGCCAACTGTTCAGATAGGGAAAAGAATAGAAAGGAAAAAAAGAAAAGTGCTTCTAACAAGGCTGGTCATATCCTATACAAAGTACGGTTTAAAACTGAGTTTCCAGGATCAGAAAACTGTAGGAAGTATGCAAATTATTCATGGTTACCTGGGAGACCCTCTTCTGATTGGAAGGTGGGAAGTCACAGGGTTGGATATAAATTCAGTGAGTCAAGTTATAAATATATGTTTGTGTGCGTGTTTGTCACAGATGAGGAGCAAAGAGAAATTTTGAAGAAAAGTAACATGAGAGGAAGAACAGGGAAGGCAGAGAAATTTTGCATCTCTTGAACATGGAGTTTCCAAACCGCTATGTACCTAAGCCATCCTGTGTAGAGTAATAGCAGTAGTGGACCCCTGACATGGGCTGTCAGCATCCTTTTCTAGAAGCAGCTTCTTCCCCCACATACATGGCTGATAGGGGAGCCCCCATGCTGGCAGAGTGGGACTCCAAGCCTTTGGCCCAGTTGATTAATCCAAGGATGAGCACCTAGCAAAGCTTGGAAGGTAAGGCCTCTTCTCTGTAATATTTGGATGGAAAACCAAATGGGTTAAGTGGCTGAAGCTCTGAGTACATGGAAGCCATCTCTGTTTCTCACCATGTTTCCCATCATGGGAACATTGTGGTGAGCAGAGGGAGAGAGGAGGAAGCAGGCACACAGAGATGAGAGTTGGAGAGGAAGTGCTGGTGTGTGTCTCAGTCCCTGGTTCCCTTATGTTCTGGGGCCCACCTGCACCCTGCCCTCCCCAGGGCTCAGTTGTCCAGTCCTTCCTCAGATTCTACAAGCCAGTGTTGTTTAAGCTGGTTTGATGTGAGTTTCCATCACTTGAGACCAACTGAGTTCTAACACACACGTAATTGCCAGCTTTGGCACTGAACGAGGGCAAGGAGCAAGAGGTAGCAGGCTGAAGTGATCAACTTCCCAATGACAGAACACTGGAGAGCTACAGGGACGAGGCTGAGGTTGGCCCTGGGGTGCTGAACGTTATTCAGTATGAATTAAAAATGGTTCCTTTCCTTGTAGCTAGAATAGCTGACGATCAGTGCTGTGCCAGGTTGTGATTCATTCATTCTGGTGAACATGTTCTGAATGCTCACTGTGATGAGGCACTGTGCTGTCTGTGACATTTGTGGTCAGCAGATAGAAAAATGATTTTTGGAAAATGAGTGCTTGTCCTCAAGGAGCTAACAGTCTGACAGGAGAGAGATCCCGTAGATATTTGCAATCCATTGTGAAAAAATGTCTTAAAAGAGAAATGCACCACCATGATTTCAAACAGAGGTAGCACCTTACTTTGCCTTAAATACTCAAGAAATGTTTACAGATCATGGTTCAGCTGAATCTGAATCTGAGCAGCATGTACAAAGAGCATGCACAGAGAGATGTGAGAGTAGTTTAGTGTGACTAGCAGGGGGCATGGAAGAGTTGGGGAAATGACCCTGAAGAGTTTGGAGGAGCTGGATCTTAAAGGCCTGTGTTCCCTTCTAAAGATGTGAGATTATCTAGGAGAAAATGTGGAAAGTCAGCAAACTAATTTAGCCATTTGCAGTTTTTAAATGATTGTCTCTCTTCCCTGTGTAGCCCACATAGGCAGGTGTGAGGTTGGAGGTTGGGAGACAGGAGACAGGTCAAGGCATATTTCAATAGTCTGAGCTGCGAAAGTGCCAGGGCCTTGTGAGATGAACCTGCCTGATAGAAAAGGCATTTTGGAGTTAAATCTATTGGAAAGCTGGGCCAGCTCAAGGGAGAGCCCATGTAGATGAAGGAAGCAAATAATTCCCAGAGTTCTGACTTGCGTGCCCAAGAGGGTGGTGTTGAAATTGAGGTAGGGATTATGTAGGGGAGGAGAGTATTTGATTACTTTTGGACCTCTGGAATTTGAGGTGGGATGCAGGGGAATGTTGCCCTGAAGGCTGATGAGTGAGTGGCCAGGATTAGAATGGAGACTGTACTTTGCATTTGGAGCTCCAGATGTGACCCAGGTGCCCAGTAAGTGTCTGGAACAGGGAAGAGTAAGAGGAGGAAAGAGCCCAGGGAACACCGAAGTGTGAGGGCTGGTGGAGAGAGCGAGTGAGGAACGAAGAAGGTTGCCATGAGAGCGGAGGTCGAGGAGGAGAGGCTGGAAAGGACTAGAAAGCCACCGAAGGTGATCTCTTGCAGCAGCAAGACTGTAGAGTCAGTCGGAGGACAGGCCCAGACTGCGTGGATTTGGCAATTAGAAGTCTTCGGTAGTCAGTTCAGTGAGAGAGAAGACTTTGGACAGTCATATTTCTTCACATTTCCCCTCTGTTGTGCCTTTACTTATATCTATTCCACAAATGTTAATAATTAGAGAATACTTGATTTAATGGATTTATAAAAAGGGCTGATGTCTTAAGGATCAAACAAAATGTCCTGACTGCGGAAACTAGACCTGCTTCTTCGTAGTTATGTGTCTAGTAATAGGCATTTGGAATAATACTATAGGGAAGTTTCACTTTGCTGTCGTTTACCTGTTTTTATTTCCCCTCCTAGTATAGCTCATTTAAAGTATAGAATAAGACAGCTGAAAGCTCTTCTATAGGCCCTGAGAACAAGGAGTTATGCTGATGTGATGGTTAGAGATCAGAGTTCCTCAGTGGTGGGGTGGCCCACTTAAGACAGCCTCATTAAATTCACTTCATAAAGTGGAGCCAATGTATCTAACTTAAGAAAGGATATGGCATGCAAATTAAGACCTGAAAATATGAATGGAATTTGAAGGATGCTTTGATCAGCATTTCTTAAAACGGCACATGGGGGGGAAAAACTCCTTAAAGTTGCACATACCTTCAGTGTTTTGTGGCAGGAGAATCTATTCACCTGCTGCGTGGAGTTGCCTCCTCCAAAGAATGAATCCACTTCTTGGCAACCACAGTGTAATATAATACAAAGTATGCACAATTTTGAAATTAGACCTGACCTCCACTTACCTCTCAAACCAAAAACAGCCTCCCCAAAATGAGAGAAAGAAAGCCAGGAAAGGAAGGTGTGAGGGACATATTGCAGGAAAAACAGACAAGAGTTGATTATATTTAGAATGTTTTTTTTTTCATAACCCAGATTGAATCAATGAATACTTGTGCATTGAACATCTTAGTGTTGGAACTTCTACTGCAAGAGAATCTATTTAAATATGAGTCCCAAATAATGTTATATCATGTCTGATACAGAAATGTATCTGGCAATATTAAACAGATCAAATTCTTGAGAAGACTGGTCTGAATAGAAGCTATTCTTGGCACAGTTTAAGTAAAGGAGATCAATATAGATATTCAAGATGGAAAAATCCTAATAGTTAATAGAAAACCAAAATTCAAGGTCCCTCTAACCTTCAAAGCTGAGCTATTTCAAGTGCTTCTCAAGAAACAAACGTCTCAGAGATTTTAGTCCAGGGCCCCAAGGCAGTGCCTGCTCCCCACATCCTTTCTGCGAGGAGGCTTCCTCTCCTACTGGAAACCTAAGGTCTGGGCTTCCACTCTGCCCTGCAGGCAGCTTCGCTTGTCCATCGCTGTGCCAAGTGGAGGTCTGAAGTTGGAGCCTATAATCTGTGACTAGATTTGTATATTTATATGTTGTAATTGCACTAACTACTTTAAATAATACTTTTACTTAGGCTTCATGCTTATTCTAATAAGAGGATTTTTTAATTCCAGATGATGCTGTAATGTAAAAATGGCAAGGCAGTTATTATACTCATAATTGCAAATTTGGTTAATTAAAATTACATTCAACTGTTCTGACACACTTTTAAGCAACTGTGAAAAATAGCTATTATGATCTGTTGGTATGCTTCCTTGAGTAGCTAATAATTTTAGTTAGATGATGGTTTTTATAGTTCTTTTTAAAAAGTAAATATGAAAATTACAGTTAGACTAAAACAATCTATAATTCCAAAACTTTGTCAGTTGGGCCTTTGCATCATGTTTTTGAAACTAGTTTCCCACCCCCAATGAAAATAAAGAAACTGTACCTGTTAAAATATCACATGGGTGTATCCTGTGGAAAAATAAAGCCAAGCAACTCACAGCGGCTGTCAGGAGGAGAGCGCCCCTCTGAGGCCAGAGGCTCGGAGTCCAGCTGCGCTGCAAGTCTATTGTACAGTGTTCTCCACTCAGATACTGTCACTATAGAAGGGCCACTCCAAACTTTTTAATTTTTTTATTTTTTGGTTCTTTTTTATTTTTTTAAAAATAAGGTGAAAGTCACATAACATAAAATTAACCATTTTCAAGTGAGCAATTCAGTGGTATTTAGTACATTCACAGGATTGTGCAACCACCACCACTATCTAGTTCAACATTTTCATTACCCCAAAGAAACCCCATGCCCACTAAGCAGTTCCCTCCTTTCTCCCTCCCTCTCTTCCATCCCCCTTCCTTCCCACTCACCCTCCCCCCTTGCTGTCTTTCTTGCCATCCTAATGAGTATGAAGTGGTATCTCATTGTGGTTTTGATTTGCATTTCCCTAGTGACTAAAGGATGTTGAGCATCTTTTCATGTGCTTGTTGGCCATTTAGGTATCTTCTTTGGAGAAATACCTATTCAAGCCCTTTGTCTACTTTTCAATCCAATTGTCTTTTTTTGTTGAGCTGTAAGAATTCTTTATATATTCTGAAAAGTAGACCCTATCACTCTAAACTTTTTATTGCCTCCTAACCTTTTGAAGGTAAAGAATTCTTTTTGTCTTTCTTTCCTTCCCTCCCTCCATTCCTCCCTTGCCTCCTCCCTTTTTTCTCCTTCCTTTGTCTCTTACATACTGAAAGTATTAGATTTTGTTACTAGAAAGTAATGGATTTTTATTTTAGAAAAGTATAAGGAATAAAATTTAGATTCCCGATATTTCTACCACCCAGACATCATTTGTTTTTCTTTTTTAGAGATGGGATCTTGCTAAGTTGCCCAGGCTGGACTCAAGCTCCTGGGCTCAAGCAATCCTCCCACCTTGACCTCCCGAGTAGTTGGGACTACAGGCTTGTGCCACCAAACCTGGCTTACCAGAGATAATTTTTATATCCTTTTTCTAGTCTTTTTTTTAATGTATAAGATAAATGTGTATATATATATACATATATATATAAATAATAAAAGAATTCTTAGTAGTTGTCACATGTTGTAATATTTTAATGCTCTTTTTGACATGGAGAAGTTATTTGCATCTATTTATCACAGCAATTTTTTTATAACTAGTGAAATAGAATCTTTCCATGTATTTGTTAATTATTTGTATTCTTTACTTAATTGTTCAAATCTTTTGCCCCACTTTTTTCTGTTAATTTTGTAAACAATAAAACATCTCATATCAGTTATTATAAATTAATTATATACTCATAATACTAGTCCTTTTTTCTCATATTTGTTACAAATTATTTTAGGTTGTTGTCTGCCTTGTATCATCCTTTATGGTGTTTGGGGCAGAAAGTTATTTTGTATTTTTTGTATTGTCATATCTAACATTTTTTTCATTGATTTCTTCCATTGCTTTTACATGTAAAAAGTCCTTATCTATCAAAAGCATCAAAAGGTCATATAAATATTTACTTACATCATCTCCTGTAGTATATCATTAAATCTTTTTTCTAGTTTCATCTGGAATTTATTATGGTGTTGTGAGATGAGAGGGTCAAACTTTTATTTTCCTAAATGGTTAACCAACTTTCCTGATACCATTTAGAAGACGGATAGTTTGCAGTAAGTTAATCTATTACAAAAGACATGAAACCGGTTATTTTGCTCAATTTTTTAAAGAAATACTTTAAATGCAAGCTGTATATGAAGCAGATCATCTGTGGTTGGGTTTACCTACATTCCTGTTCTTACCAAAAGACAGCCATACTCTCATTTCAGACCAGGCTAGCCCATGTGCCAACCCCCTGGTCCCTGTTTTGGAGGCTACAGTATAGCTGTGGATAACCAGAATGCAAAGCCTCGGTGTGTGCTTTGGCCCAGGTAAACCCTTCCATGGTCGGATGGATGAAGTTCCTGAGATCTTACCATGATTCTTGGAGTTCACGTAGTCTGCAGTGGCTACACATACAGTTTTTGTCATATTCCCTCTTATTCCTTAATGTGTTCTGGAAGGAATGGAGCATGTCATTGCTCAAGACTGTGAAGCCTCTGTAGAGTAGTGGCTATAGCGTAGGCTTTGGAGACCACTCTGAGTCCAAGTCCTGGCTTTGTCACTTCTTGGGACTTTGAGCAAGTTGCCTTACCTGTCTGTCTAAGCCTGTTTCTTTATCTTTAAAATGGGTTTAATAGTGCACCTACCTTAAAAAGTTGTTTGCAGTGCCTGGCACATAATAAGTATATAGTAAGTGTTAACTACTGTTGGTGGTGGTGGTAATATGCTAGTGGTGAGTTTCTTCTGGGAGAAACTAATTGTAATTAAGTACAAGCATTAAATACAAACCAAGAACAACAAAGCTTCTAATTAGCAAACTGTGCTTTATGTTTACTGTAGCTAAGCTCATACTCAAAACAGGCATCCAGTTGCTGATGATAATTTATTCCAAACAATAAAATCACTTTCTCGAGGCCTACTTGTTTTGGATAGCAAGAGGAAAAAAGAATAAAGCAGGTTAGGATATGACAAGGGAATAAAACTGTGGTGGAGTTTAATATCTGAGAAAGGAATTTTTTTGTCACCTCAAGGAAAGTATTGCAATATACTTCTTTTTCTCTTTTTCTTTTATTTTTTAAGAGACTGGGGGTCTTGCCATGTTGCCTAGGCTGGACAACAGCTCCTGGTCTCAAGCGATCCTCCTGCCTCAGCCTCCCCAGTAGCTGGGACTACATGTGTGAGCCACCTCACCCGGCTGTTTCTTTTTCTAAGCACAGCAAGTGCTGTAGGATATAGATAGCACATGTACTGCTGATGGAAAAGTGAGGTAAAGGAAATGAGAAAGATGCACCATGTAGGAAGTGACAGGATTGGAGTGTGCAGCCAGCTGTTGGATGACATGTGCAGCCTGGCCGGCCTGTGTCTTTGCTTTTCCAGGTGTTGGTGCAGGCCCGAAGGGCCCTCCAGAGTCTAAATCACAGAGGGAGCCTGCAGAAGGCACATGGCACTTTGTATTCTGATTTGGAATTCAGTGAGCTTCTGATTTGATGATGTAAGTGAATGCCAAGTGGGTGTTGTCAGTGTTCATGAAATAAAGGAATATCAGTTGTTTTTTTAGAAGAGGATACTCTTTTGTCATTATCTATTAGTGTTTTAAAACCTACGTTGTGGTAAAATAATTTCCAAAACACATCAGCTGCTAGACATCTGTTTTAAAATAGCATTGCTATACCAGTTTACAAAAGAAGCAGTTGTGCTTCTTTTGGGGCAGGGTTTTAAAGAAGAGTGATTTTTTTTTTTTTAATCAGCATTTCTGTTTGGAGATATTTAATGAGAATTCCAAAATTTAAAATCATATATGAAATTATAACACTGGCTGTAGCTAAGAAAATGGGCAACATTCATAAGGAAGACTAAGAGTAAAAAAATCTCTGTGAAGAAGTGTCATCCATATGATCCTGAGGTTGAGATCATTTGACGACACAACCCTGAGTTTTTGCAGATAAGGCCTAACGTGCATTGGTCACCAGTCACCATTTGGAGTGTCTACCCAGCTCAAAGTGATTCCGCCTTTTCTAGGAACTGCTCCTCCTGCCCAGGCCAGAGCAATGAGTCCTGGCAGGCATTTTGTGCAATGAGGCATTATGGTATGTTTTTGTCTGTGGTTCCTGGCTCGTAATTCCCATCACTCTGGTCACAGTAAACAGAATCTCTCTCTCTCTGACCTTCTCCTGCACCCCTTTCACCTGCCCACGGCAGGACTCTAATCTGACTGTGGGTCATAAGACCCTCATTCCCGAGCGGATCCTGCCCCATACCTGGAGGAAGGAATGCTGTACAGAGAGGCCAAGAAGAATCTAAACAGACAGGTCTTGCTGGGTTTAGATCATAACCTCTTTGTCCAGTCACATTTCTACATGCTTGACAACCTATCCAATAAAGTCTCCATAAATTTACAACTGGAGATGGCAGATTTTGTCTATCCTTCCACAGAAGTACTTTCTGCTTGTCTGTTTGCTCCGGGAAGCAGCGAGGCAAAGAATGGCCATCTGCAGAGAAGAGAGCCAATCAGATGCACAGTGGGAAGGGAGTAGGGAGACGAGAGTCCAGAGGGTGTCCCAGTCCCCATTTCTGTGCCTTCTTAGGGCTGGAAAGCGTGCCTCACCTGGGTCCCCTGGCCCCGGAAACAAGTTCCCCTTCCCAGTCAAGCCAGCAGGAGTAGATTTCCATTACTCATCCCCGGGAGTCCAGCAGAGGTGCCCTGGAAATACAAAAGTGTGCTGTTTCTCTCCCCTGAGAGCCCCTTTGTTAGCCTAACTGCCCACCCAGTCCGTGTGTTCCCCTTCCTGACCCTCTGCACTGGCAGAAGCAGCTCGCGTGGCAGATAGGGCTCAGGTAGTGACAGCGTGCCACAGGGACTCAAACAGGTAGAAGAGCCACTGCAGGCACCCAATGGCAGGGAGAAGTCCATAGAACATACTGATAGGAAGCAAAACCTCTTTGTCAAAGCTTTTCATAAACACTCTCAGTTAAAGGGAGCTTCCAGCTAGCGCACAGGGAGAGACTGGGCTCCCGAGCCTAACAGATGCACACGGCTGTCCAAGCTGCAGTGGCATAGGACAGTCCCGCCAGTGTGGCAGACTCACAGAAAAGAGCGACCCAGAGCCCGTTGTGGAACATTCCAATTGCCAAGTCAGACTAGCACTCTTCAGCCACTCCTGGGGAGGAGGCCTTTGATACCATGTCTTCATCCCCCATACACCAGTCTAGTTAGTTGTATCCAATGGTGTCTGAATTAACTGTGTTAAAATAAAAGCAAAGATTTCTTGAGGACATGGTTCACTGGCTCCAGCACTATCCCTAGTCTTTGGCACACTTGACCTTGATGTGCCTTCACCACACCTTACCTTTTTTATTCCCAAGGCCACTGAGGTAAAGCAGCTTGTCCAAGGAGACAAAGCCTGTAAGAGGCAGAGCCAGCATCAACCTCAGCAGTCCAAATCCAGGACCATGTTCTTACCAAATCTCTATATTGCTTCCAGCATGTTGGTTTAATCTCTGGAGGGCCTATTTTGTGTATTTACAGGGACCCAACTTGAAGGCTTCTGTATTAGTTGGCCAAAGCTGCAGAACAGATACCATAGATTACGTGGCTTAAACAACAGAAATGTGTTTCCACACAGTTCTGGAGGCTGGAAGTCTCCACCTAGATCAAGGTGTCAGCAGGGTTGGTTTCTTCTGAGACCTCGCTCCTCGGCTTGCAGATGGCGTCTTCTCCCTGTGTCCTCCCGTGGTCTTCCCTCTGTGTATATCTGTGTCCCCATCTCCTCCTCTCATAAGACACCAGTCTGATTGGATCAGGGCCCACCCCAATGACCTCTTAATCACCTCATTAAAGGCTGTGCCTATCCCCCGACACAGCTGCATCTGAGGTACTGGGGGTCAGGGCTTTGATATATGAATTGGGTGGGACACAACTCAGCCCATAGCAGCCCCTCTAGGAATCTTTATGGACAGCTCTTGATTTCAGTCTCCATCTAATGTCCAAGGCGGGGGTGAAACCAAGGAAGGAGAGCCCTCTTGGAGCAGTGATCTGTGTCTGGGCATGCCATGCCTTATGCAGGGAGGTGGTGCCATCTGGCCATTCTCTGATCCTGTGTTCTACTACAGTCCTTTAAAACGATAACATACTTCACTCTTCTAAGTTACCTTGAAAAGAGCTACTTCAGGTACTAGGAGATTACTGAGAGGACATACAAGCTGTTAGCAGAGACAAAACCACCCCAGTCTCTCAGAGCACCCTCAGGAGAGGGTGCCTGGTGAGCACTCCAGGACACTGTGGCCATGCCCCCTGCACGGGCACCCAACGGTGCCTCCCTCGATGAATCCTGCCACTCTCCACGACGCTTTCTGTTTGTGACATGTCCAGCCTCCTCATGAGAGAGAATCTGATTGGTCTAGAACATCACCACCAGGATAGGGCCTCTGTTGGGCAGAGCTCAGGCCCTCATGGCTGAATGACCAGCACCCATCCTTGGTCCAATCAAATCCCTGGTGATGGGGCCATGTACCCCAAGCACAGTGACTGATACAGGGGCCATGGGGGTGGCAGTCACTCCAAGGCTTCCCATAACAGCACTCATAGCTGGCAGGTAGCTTGTACAGCCTGTCCACTGCAAGATAAAATCTGCATCTTAAAGATATTTCTCTAAAATGCGTGTACAATAAAATCGATTAATGTAGTAGAAAGAGACGTGCATTCTAACCCCAGCTTCTCTGGGACAAGTCACAGCCTTTCTGAGCCACGGGTGTAATAACACTATCTTAAACACAGTATTGAAAGTCTAAAATGCGATGAAGTGCTTAAACATACATGTAAGTATTTTTTTAAAGCAAAATGATGGGATTTTTCATTTTAACGTACGTTTCTTCTGCCTTCTTTTGGTGGCTAGTGTATTCGCAGTGCCAGCGCCCTGTGACCCATCTCTGTATTTTGCATCCTGCCATGGGAGTTACCATTTAACCAGAAGCCAGATTGTTCTCAGTGATTATTTGAAATTTGCATATGAAATGTTATGTTTACACCCTGCACTTAACACACTCCTAAAGATATGTGCTCATCTGGGAATTCTGTCAGATATATTCAGAATACCTTTGGGGATTTTCAGGAATAAGAAGTTGATTTCTCTTGCTTAAGTAGAGGACTGTGTTCGGGCCCTTTGCATAAATGCCCTGTGGGAAAGGCTGTGGTGCCTGGGAAAGGCCATTTTTGGTTGTAAACCTCCCCAGGTTTACAGACCTACCTTCTTCTCTTCCTTCATCCACATTTGGCTCTTTGTTTACAAATGGGTCAGCTAAGAACAGTGCCAAGGGAGGGCTCTTGAAGTTCAGGGCCTTGAAAAGGTATTGTACTTGCAACACTTCCTTGACTGGAAAGGTTCTGAACCAGCAAGGTTCTGCCTCTAGAACCCGTCAGCAGTTACTGCTGAAGATGGGGCCAGGGCCCCTGTGTTGGGGTGTGTGTAGCAGCCACTTCTGCAGGTCCTGGGCACCAGGCTAGAACCCAGAAGTCTTTGAAGCATCACCTGCTTCACTCCCCTCACTTCAGAGCATTAGTGCCCTGAGTGGGTCCCTTACTTACCCTGAGATAAGTTATCTCTTTAATAAATTCTCAAGTCACCTGATGGGTTTCTGAATAATATTTTTTAAGCCAGGCTCCATCTTGCCATATCTGCTCCATTATTGGATAAGGTTTTAAAGGTTGTATTCCACAAGACAATGTTTAACTTTTTCTACAGTGTGTGTCTTTCAGATCTCTTTTTCCTTTAATCCCATGAGGGCATGTTCACCCCACCATACACACACACACACACACACACACGCACGCACGCACACACACGTGTGCACGTGTTGTTGAGTACCTGTTCTGTGTGAGCTGCTGTATCATGTATTGGTACAATGGGAGGGCCAGGGCTCAGAGAGTCTGACTTGCTGGTCTAACATCTCACAGCTGTTAAGTAGTCATGGCAGCACATTTGACTTTGCTTCATATTGTGCCAAACAACCAAGTTAAATCTAAGAGTTGGCCATTCCCCCATACCCTCTTAGTTGAAGCACCTGAGTTTTATTTCTTCCAGGTCAGTTTAACAGACGGAAGCCTGGCCTGTTCACATAGCTGTTATGCTAATAGCAGAGGTTCGTGACAAAGCCCCACTGCCCTGCTCCCGGTGTGGACTGGAAACAAGGCCCATGTCTGCTCCTATTGGGAGGGGAAGCGCTGTGAGAATAATAAACAGCTGTTTCGGACGAGTGTCCCTGGCGTGCTTCTTACTCACAGTGGTGCATCATCACAGAGCCACAGAGAGGTAGGTGCTCTAACTGATTCAGTTCAGCAGACATTTCTGTTGAACATCTGCTCTATACAGTGAGCTGCCCATTATAGTTCGTGTGTCAACAGTTCTAAGGGGGGCACCTTCCCGGGCTGTATTCCCTTGACGCCAAGTGCAGGTAATGAAAGTCAGGATTGATGCTAGCCCAGTGAACTAACATGGAAGAAGCTTGCTCATCCAAAATGGTTTTCTGTGAGTTACTACACATACCAAGCATGGGGTATCAAAGGTAACCAGGTGTCAAAGATCTTATATACAGGCCACTGGACAAACTCTTTCAAGATGCAACTCAAGGCTACTTTCTCTAGATAACCTTTCAGAACACACCTGCCCTCCAAGGAGGGCCATACATCCTGGGTGTTCATTGTACCTATATGTAGGTCCAGCAAGAAGCCACTAACTGTTTTGACACTTACTGTTTTTATGTCTCTCTCACTAGACTATGAACACCGTGGGGGTAGGAAATCTGTTGATGTATTATACTTGCTGCTTACCATAATGATTGGACAATTAGAATATTCATCAAAGGAATAAAATCACCCTAGCCGTGGACTTACACTAACACTACACACACACACATATGTGTGTATATGTATGTGTGTCTATGCATGCATATATGTCCTATGTATTTGTGTATAACCCATATATACATTTATATAAACACATATACGTAATACATATCTTAGACACCTGTAGCTTATCATTTTGGGAGAAATAAGTTTAGTACAATAGAGCACTATAAATATAGAATGGTAGTCATACACTTGGGCTGTATTGATCCAGGACACTCCCTGGGAAGTGCTCTTATGAATATTGTAAATCCTGATGTGACTTTTTTTAAAGTTACATGTCTGTTGTTTAAGCCAGTGGTCCCCAACCTTTTTGGCACCAGTGACCGGTTTCACGGAAGACAATTTTTCGATAGACCAGGGGGCAGGAGGCGGAGCCCAGGCAGTGATGCTGCGATGGGGAGTGGCCATAAATACAGATGAAGTGTCACTTGCTCGCCTGCCACTCCCCTCCTGCTGTGCGCCCCCACCCCCTTTCCTAAGTTTCATGGAAGTCCAAGTTTTCCACGGATTTGGGGAGGGGGTGGAGCTCTGCAGCCAGATCCCTTATATGCGCAGACAGGTACCCGTCCGCAGCCTGGGGGTTGGGGACCACAGGTTTAAGCTTTCTGGACTGATGATAGCTTATTCCAAGGTCAAACTGTTACTCTGAAAAAAAACTCTCAAATTTAAAACCTTTTGCAATGTCTTAAGTTATTCTTTCGCCATCTAAAGCAGTAATTGAGACTTGACATTATGGCATACCCTATCTTTCCCATTGCGTGTGGAATCTAACCTAGCACCTCAGGTAGAAGAATGGAAGATGATTTTTTTAAATGTCAAAAGAAAATTGAACTTCCTCCTGTGCATCTCACCCCAGCTTCTGAGACAGACCTTGAATGCTGCTCCCCGGTACTGCGTAAGGGAATAATTTGTGCAGCTGTATACAACTTAAAGGAAGGGCACGTTTGAAATGCTTTGTGCTGCATGTGTGCTCTTCATTTTAAGGATTCAGTCTGCTCTGAGGGTAGGCACAGAAAGACAGGAACTATGGATAAACTCACTGGATGCAGCAAACTCTCCACGGCCCATTTTATGTCTTAAAAGATTCCACCCGGTCCTATTGCCCCTGCACCGGCAACCTTGATGAGGCGTGAGCACCCCAGCTCTGGCTGGGTCTGGGCTCGCCATGCACGGCAGCTGCACACGAACACAGCCCCATCACAGAGAGATGAGATTGAAGGAAATGACATTAAGGGTTCAGAGCATGAGCTTCAGGAAAAAGCTTGATTAGTAACTTATTTTTAAAGAAATATTTACTTGAGCTTAATTAAAGAAATAGATTAGTTCTAAAAAATTTTTCTTAACTCCCTTCTGATCTATCTTCACACTCAAAAACTGTCCTTCAGAAGGAGGGAGCCAATGAACGTGAGTGAGACAAAGAACTGGAATAATGATCTGGCTTTTATCACAAGTCCTTGTTACAGTGTCCCTCTGAAAATGATTTCTAATCAGTGAGCGCTACCGTTGCACGATGAGGAGCAATCACCCTACATGTGTTTCACTCTGTGCTGTGATTATGAACAAGATATGACATCAGAAGGTCATAAGATGAATATAAGGAGGAAGAATCTCAAATAGGAGCTGAAATGCACAGGCTGGTGGGGTGTTTAATAACCTCTAAGTAGTGACGTCCACATTTGTTCACTCACTTGGTAAACATTGCCTTCCTCTTTGGAGCATCAGTGATGGCATTGGCAGGGATGTTAAGTTAACTTGTCACGTGCTGCCCTCATATACAAACACAGGGTGCCTGGTTGGCTCTCATGAAAACATGAGCTTGGATTCAGAGGAGCTCTGTACCATAGGCAGACACCTTCTCACGGGTTTCCCAGTGGTCAGAGCCAATTCCCAAGCAGTGACAGCTGAGCCCACAGTCTGCCAGCCTGAGCAGTAGTTGAACCTGGGCTTCATGAGTCCAAGATGAGACACCAGGGGCCTGGAAAAGGGAATAGAAGACTTGGAATAATTCTACCAGTGAAAGAAAAACTTGAGGAGAGGCTGACAGTCAAGTGCAGGATTATTGAGAAGGTAACATTTGGTCTCTGTAGAGGAGCAAGAGGTCCTCAGCCCAAAGTGCTTGCTGGGCATTTTACTGTATCCAGGACAAAGAGTTTGCAAACCCCTCAGAATATTGGATGAAAGTGAAATGAACACACTGCACCGTGAGAAGCAGATGTGCTCATTATGATGACTGTCCTACTGTGGGGCATCTCCCAGGAGAGGCAGTTATCTTCATTTGTCCTTAAGACAAAGGACCCTCCCCCCATGCTATCACCTCTTAGCCATAGCACAGCCACCCTTGGCATGTTCCTTCCTTCTCAAGAGGTACCGATTGTGTGTTTGGTTCCTTTTAATCCTTATCTTCAAACAGCTGTAAGAATGCCAGCAGATCTACTCATGTGACCTTAAAAACTCACTTGGCATCTTTAGCTGCATAATTCCTTTGAAAGCACTCTTGCTAGATAACATTCCCCCCAGAAAAAAGCTTGGACACGCCAAGGACATGCCTACCTGTTCTAAATGCAATGTCATTGGCTGCTTGCTCATCTTGCCATGTTCCTAAGGCTCAGTCTGCAGTCCTAGTCCTGGAAAATAGTGATGCAGTTTTTAAAAGTCTTACCCTCTGCAAAGGATTGGGAGAAGGTAGAATGAGTGGCAGGCTTATTGGTGCAGTCGTTGTCTGGGTATGTTTACAAATGGGAATAGCTGCACACTCAGGGTCATCAAGGACTCACCTAAATATAATCTAGAATGTAGACTAAACAAAATCCCACAGTCAACTCAGTCCTTACAATCTGAAAAAGTGATATATTTCAGCACAGACTAACGCCCTGTTGAACATTTTGTGTTAAAGGCCAACTAACCCACTTGGATAAGAGTATCCTCCCCACTTTCAAGGATGCTTAAATTCTTAGATTATTTATCCTACAAAGCTTCCACCCATCAGTTAATATTAGCCACCTTAGGAATAGCAAATAACAGCATTCTGCCTCTGGTGTAAAATTAGGGACTGGACAAGAGTGCATTTACCTGCTTACAAGCAAAATTAAAACAGCCAGAATGTACTTTAAAGTGTCTAAGGAGGAATTTGGCCAAGGCTCTGGGCCAGTGCGCCTGTTGTTATTTTAGATTTATTCAATTGGAGTCACAAGCAAAGCAAATTGAGCTGTGTGGTTGATTTGAATATTACCTTGGAAGAGAATGTAAAGAGATTAACAAACCCTAAGGGACAAGGGATGAATGCCAGACTCCTCTGTCCCATGCTCAGTCAAGCCAGGTTTTACAGATTCATTTGGGAGTGACAGGAATGAAAGCAGAAGAGCAGATATGCCTTTTATTCAGGGCCACGTAGCCATTTTCCCACTTCGCCATCCTCTGAAACTTCCTGTGTGTGTGAACTGCGACAGAAAGAAAGCTGGTCACATGGCGGCTGTCAGGTTTAAGAAGGGGGCCCTCCTTAAGAACTGGGGGGCTTGGCTGCGGTTGAATCCTCCTTTGTCTTGGAAAATGTGTTGTCTGGCACGGTCGGCTGCATTCAGTTGACCTGGTGCTGGGACAGATTGGCACGGGTGAAATATTAAAATTAATTGCACAGGCCGCATATGTTTCCGGAGGCTGTAGGATAAATAAGCCATGCATCTCAACAGAGAGCATTTCAGCTCTACCATTCTTAGTGCCATGTGGCAACTGGTTGTCTCACACTCCCTTCAAAAAGGGAGGCATTTTTACATGTTTTTACTCACAGTTTAATGGAGGTAGAAACTAGCATGATGCCAGGAGGCCATCCTGTTTCCACGACCGAGCGCATATTTTTTAACGTAAGTCTCTTATGCTTTGGCAGATTGGGGTGATGATAATGATTTTTCCAGTAGAATAAGAGGCCAGAACTGCGAGGACAGAGGAGGCAGCAGAGAGATACAAAGTAAGAATGGTAAGGTTTGCTGGGGGTCACTGTGTGTCCTTAATTTTGACTTTTGAAAGACATTCTTATTCCCATGGCCTCTCACTGCTTTCAGAGTATGTCTAGCACTGCCCCTAATATCCAGGCTATAATATTGCAATGAGGATTCTTTTGGAGAAGAACGTCCGCAGGCTGTCTGCGATGGCTCTGCCAGTCACCAGCTGTATGCCCTTGGGCAAGTCGCTTAATCTCTGTGAACCCGCTTCCCACCTGTGCAGTGGGGATGAGATCACACGGTGTCATGGTCCACTCCAGCGTCGCCAGTCTGCAGTCTGTGCCCTATGTTCTAGAGGAGGGGTTTTAAAAAGAACAGCTAATAGGGGTTTGGATTATGAGTCTGTTTACTATAATTGCCCCTTTGTATCCACAAGGGAATTGGTTCTGGGACCCCCTACAGATACTAAGATCCACAGATGCTCAAGTCCTTGATACAAAACGGCATAGTATTTGCACACAACCTGCGCACATCCTCCCATAGACTTTGAATCGTCTCTAGATTACTTATGACACCTAATATAATATAAATGCTACATGAATCATCGTTATACTGTATTGTTTAGATAATGGCAAGAGAAAAGTCTGTACATGTTCAGTACAGACCTGACTATCCATTTTTTTCCCAATATTTTCCATCCATGTTTGGTTGAATCATGCATGTGGAACCCACTGATACAGAAGGCCGGCTGCATTTTGTAAAGGTTTTCTCCAGAGAGGATCCAGGGAGGTGAGAAGAACCCCTCACTTTTCCTTTGCTTGTCGTTGGCCCTGACTGGTTGGAGACTTGGGAACAGGAGAATGAAAACGGTGGCCCAAATGTTGTTTGATTTGGTTTTGCTTGCGGTGTCCCCACCAACGGTGAGGGGAGGGTTGTTTGCTGTTGCTTGCTACTCTTTGCCAGGGAAGTTCTTCACCTTCATCCCATTTCAAGCAGTGAGGTAGACTTTAGGCATACCTGACTTTTCCTGCTTCCTCCTTCCCTCCCTTCCTGGTAGGGACTGATGTCTGTCCCCTTAGTGTTAGTAGTGTTTGGCACATAGCAGATAGTCAAATGTGTTTGTTGACTGCCTTGATCCAAAAACTAGACTGAGAAGATGAGAAGAAAGACATGGAATTAAAATTGGAATTTACATAATCAATCACGTCCTCAAAATATTATAAAATGGGAATTAGCATCATAAACTAGGGAAGGTAGAACATGCACGCAGTTACCAGCCTGCACCTGGGGGATGCCTTTCCTGCATAGGTGCTGGCGAGAGTTATCTAAAAAGTCTTGACAATTGATTGATGACCTGTCATTTCTGTATCATCATGGAAAATATGTGGCTTATTCTATCAAACTCACCCAAATCACTGTCTTCTTCATTCAGAAAGTGGGAGAAGCTTGTCCTTTATACACCAAGCACCATACCTTGAATTCAAGAGGACAAAAACAGCATGACATCAAAATAGAGCATGACAATGGGGAAGGGATTAGGGTTCAATGCAGGTGAAATGCAAACATGTGCTTTAACTTCCACATACCCACTGACCCAAACCACCTTCTAGATTCTACCCTCTTTCTCATCTCCCACAATTAGCACATAACTTAATGGTTAAGACCATGAAATCTGGAGCCAAACTGCCTGGGTTTGAATCCTAGCTCTGTGTTCACCTGCTGTTATTTTAATCTCTCTGTGCCTCGATCTCCTGATCTATAAAATGAAGGTAATAATAATTTCTGCTGTATTCAGATCATTGTGTGAATCAAATGAATTAAAATATGTTAAGTGCAAGGCACTCTGCCTCTGCCTTCTGGCCTCAAATACAGTTATATTTCTCACTGTAAACAAATATACTGTTGTTTGGTTTGTACACAGTCTACAAGACCTAAGATGATTTCAGAGAATTTCCCTTCAGTGAAGTCATGTGCTCCGAACAGGAGTAAATTCTCCAAGTTAAATGCCATATCCTGACGTCGTGTAGCAGCCAGCCAGCCTCCTTTGCCACCTTGCTAATGTCAATGCCTCTTCAAACTTCAGAAACAGGACTGGCTTCTTAAGTGGAGCCCTCAGTCCCTGCTCACACTTGCTGGCAAGAATACCAACCCCCATCTCCATGTCACCTCTGCCCCCATCAAACTCCCCTGAGGCAGTGTGTTTCTCTCCCTACCTGGGGTGCTGTATGTCAGGGCTCTCTGTGCCCTGAGTGGGACCCAGAAGTGGCCTCCCTCTCCCTGTGGCTCAGGACCCATTCATTGCAGGGTGAAGGGAGGGAAGGAAAGAGGGAGGAAACCAGGGTGTTTGGATCCAGGGTTTCTGGGTCAGTATCCTTCCTTGTTTTCTATCTTACGAGCCCCGAGTTCCTTTGCCTCCTTCCTGACGCTTGCTCTTTTCTCTTTTGCATGTGTGCGCGCGCGCTCTCTCTCTCTTCCTCTTTCCCCTTCAAAGAATTTAAATCCGAAGGCTAGATTTTTTTTTTACCCAGTTCTCTTTATTTGAAATATATTATTCAAGTCCACTACTATTTTTTATTTTCTTTATAGCAATCTTTAGTTAAAATGTAAAATATTTTACTTATCTTTTGAGACACAGGGTCTCACTCTGTCACCCAGGCTAGAGTACAGTGGTGTGATCATAACTCACTGTAACCTCAAACTCCTGGGCTCAAGCAATCCTCATGCCTCAGCCTCCTGAGTAGCTGGGACCACAGGCACACACTGCCATGCTTGGCTAACTTTAAAAAAAAAAATTTGTAGAGACAGAGTCTTACTGTGTTGTCCAGGATGATCTACCAACTCCTGACTTCAAACAGTCCTCCTGCCTCTGCCTCCCCAAGTGCTAGGATTACAGGCTGAGCCACCACACCTGGCCTAAAATATTATTAGCATGTTTAGTATCTGTCTCTCTTCACTAGCAAACATACTCCATAGAGACAAGAATTTTGTGTGTAGTCTTCATGTTCTATCCCCAGAGCCCAGACCATGCCTGGAACTTGGTGGGCACTCAGTAAAAAGTTATTGAATGAATAAATACTACATAAAACAACATTGTCCTATATTATTCATAATGTCTGTGGGTCAACAGTCAAGGCTGAGATTTAGGAGCCCTTCATTATTCTCTTTCAACAGTCTTATTACAAAATGTCTCTAAAAATCACCCAAGCACACCATGTCCCAATTTGTCAGAGGGTTAATTTTTGTAATTATGATAGTGCCTGGAAAATTTCCTTGAATTAATGAGTCTTGCAGAGTTATGGCTGATGTGAAAAGGTATATAGCTAGCATCTGTTTGTTCTGTGCATATTTCTCTCATCCATGCTGTACATATATTTTAAGGAACATTTCTTTGGGTGCTGTGTTTTTTTCTATTTGTGTCTTCACCATAAAAATATAAATAGATCATTTATCTCCGGTATTCTTAAAGTAACTTACATCATTTTACTCTTTCAAACTTTTACATAACCAAAGTTTCTGTCCCCAGTACACATTGTTTGGAAGATTTGACTGGTTAGGAGCAACCCTGGCAACTTTGAGGTCAGCTTCTAGTGACCCTTGAGGTTTACATGCCAGGCTGGGAGCCAAGTGTGCTGGCCTCCGGGGGCTCCAGTCCCAGTAACACCATGTGGGATACCCATGCTGTTCACCCTGCCTGGCACCTGACCAAATATTATGCTTAATGCTTAACATACAATATCTCATTTAAACTGATAACAACTCTGTAAAGTGAATGCTGTGGCTGTTATCATTTTATAGATGAGAGAACCAAGGCATAGAGTACTTAAGTAACTTGCCCAAAGTCCATATGAGTAGTAAGGGACAAAGCTGGGTGGAACTGAGCCTATGTGATTCTAGAGCCTGTGTTCTTATCCAAGGGCTATACAGGATAGATTGATTCTGACGGGGATCCACATACCAAGTTTGGCAGAGGCAGTCTAGGGTTGCTCCTCAGATGAAAGCAATGACTATTGGTGAGTGAGGCCTAAAAGTGTCCTTCTTGTTTTCTTTGTTGTAAAAAGACCTCAGACTTTTTCTGAGAATGGGATTCTTAGATCTCTCACAAGTATTTTGATCATTGGGAAAGGTTACAGTTGACAGTCATGTTCTTGGGCAAGCAAGGGACAGGGCCCCACTGGTGAACCCATCCCACTCCCTTCCCTGTTAGGAGCCCTTTCATATTAAGGTCAGAGGGCTGAGCCTGATTTTTTTGGGAGAGTTTGTGGAGCAAAAGCATGGGGGCACTCAGGACGGGGTATGGAATGGAGTGTGGTAGCAGCGGTGGGCTGAGCGCACCTTAATCTTCAAGGTCTAATGCTGTTTATCCTGGCACTGATTCAAAGTGGACACATCTAACCATGACAGCTCCCATCAGAAAAGGCCCTGTATTCCGCTGGAAAGGTAATGTGCTCTGATGAAAAAGGCTGAACTTGAGGGTCAGGCACTGCTGAGTTCACTTCCTGATTTTATTTTTTACTGGTTTTACAAGCTTCAACCAATTATTTCCCCTCTCCTGGTCCATCAGTTGCCTTACCAGTAAGACGTAAGGTTAATAGGCTTTTGACTAAATATGGCAGATTGAACACAAACATTAACCTCAGTTGCCTCTCAAGATGTTGTTATAGTAACAGTAAAGGTTTTTTCTTCAGGCATAAATTAATTAAGAACTAAGTAAAGGGGAGAGAAGACATCAACAACACAATTTTGGAAGCTGAAAAGCAGATGGAGAAGTAGAGTAGCTACCTTATGCAGACCCAAGAGAGCTGAAATCGAAGTTGGCAGTAGGGACAGTCAGGAAGCAACCCGACCTAAACTTATAGAACACCCAGGAATTTGTAGTACATTGAGATCCAGGAATTTGTAGTACATTTTCCTGTGGAAGTAGGGCTAAAGATGGGGCTCACACAGGACTGTGAGTTAAAAATGTGTTTGAGAAGCCAAAATCCAGATTTTTCACCCGATTGTGTGTAGCCAAAGGACCACTGTGTCCAATAACCAACAAGCCTTCCTCTTGGTAGAAGTCTGGAGATTTGTTCCCTGTGTTCCCACCAAAATGAAAAGCCAAAACAAGATCCATGAAATAGGACGTGCAGCACAGAGAAAGGCAAAGGTCATCCCAAAGCCACAGCTACGCAGTAGTTTTCGGAGGGTGATCTGTTCAGATTGGACCAGATCAAAAGGCTCTATGGGATACTTCAGGAAGATAAAATAATTGAATACTTAATAAAAATCATCACCACTTACATTTATTGAGTGTTCGTTGTGTGTCAGATGCAATTCTAAGCATACATGTGTTAATTCTAATAGTAGCCCTATTAGGTAAATAATCATCATCTTCCTTTTATAAATGAGGGAGTTGAGTCACTCAGTGCTTAATATTAATAATTTGTTGAAAATTATGTAGCCAGGAAGTGGCAAGACTGAAATTGGAACCCAGGCAACCCACACTCATAACCACCACACCACACCACACCTTCCATCACCCAGCGATGGGAGAAACAAAGTGGATGACAAGTTCACACAGGTATTAAAGCCGGGAAGACAAAATGTTGCTCAGAACAGGAAAGGTAGTCATAGTCTATTCTGCGGCTCAGTAGTGACCCGAACACCTCACAGTGTGAAGTCTCAACATACCTACGCTGGGAGGATGGAACAGTGGAGTGGAGAGTGAGGAGTGGAAGAGCTACGTGCTTTTCTTCTGCAACGGAGAGGTAATATGCAATGCCTAGAATGAAAAACCAACCAACCAAGAAGTAGCAACAAAAATATCCCATGTAAAGATACAGAGATAACGACCCCAAGAACCAGCTAGAAGAGTTGAAAACAGGTTGCCCCTGGGCTGGCATGATGGTGGCAGGATGGGGGACAGGGCTGCTGTCTTTCAGAGTAAGTCCTGGCAATGATTTGGCCCTTCAAATCTGTGCAAATAGAACTTTGATAAAAATAAAAGCTAAATTTCAGAAAGGAATAAATACCTTGCAGTACTGTTATAAAATAAATCTGTTTTATCTTCCCGGGAACTCAGTAAATGTTAGTTTTCCTCTTTCCTTTTTCTTTCAAAGGACAGGCTCCTTTCCCGGGCAGCAATGACAGGCGGGTGCACGACTCTGCCCCCTGCCCTTCAGCCTTTCATTTCTCGCCTGTTAACTTCCAGGGAAGGGGAGAAAAGTAGGGGATTCTGTCAACAGAGAACTTTGATGAGTGCTTGTTAGCGTCCGGGGCCTTGTTGGGCACCTGCACGGAGGCCCAGCGAATGCTAGATGGAGGGTGTGGCCGCTGTGGGTAGTGAACCCCCAGCAGCACCGTGAAGGGGCAGCAAAAGAGTCTGCCTGCGTCCCGAGGCACTGGCACCGGTGCCCTCCTGGCTGGGGGACGGGGGAGCTCCCCCAGAGGGTCTATAAGGAAATCATGGTGTCCAAGATCCTAAGGGTTTCCGTTCAGGCACCTCCAACTAGGGCAAGAGGCCAGTACCTTGAAAGGCAGAACTTGGGGTTTGTGTGTGTGAGGGAGAGAGACAAAGTGTGTATATTTATAAAGCATGCCATATGCTATTTGTTCAGTGCAATATGCCATTTTATTTTTACATCTTACTTAAAAGATAGGGAAAGCGTATCAGTAAATCCAGTCATACATATATGCATATATATTTACATTAATATCAAGTGTTTATGTATAGATACATTGATTTTAAAATGCTTTTCATTCCTGGCAGAACCCCAGACTTTAATGAACCTGGATTCTCTTATTGGAGTATCTCTCATCTTATTATTTTATAGCCGTTCTTCCTGTTATAGGATAATTATGAATTTGGTTTTAAAGAAAGACTATATTGATTTACTATAATCTTCTGCTTAGTGACGTTTTCTGTGCAAAGTGTACACCTCCGAAAAAACTGGAGAAGAAATGCTTTACTGATTCAAATCCACTGATATTTCTTGTGTGCCTACTGCATGGAAAGCATCAGGCTGGCTGGTGTGGATGCAGTGATGACTAAGGCAGGCTCAGCCCCCGGCCTTTTACAATTGATCGTTGAGAAGGAAACCATAAGACCTAAGTGACAGCAACACAAGTCTGGCACGAGGGGCATATGAGGGGGATAAGTAGGTCCGTCCTGGGGGCACAGAGGGGAAGAGATCTCGCTTCAGGGGTCAGATGGAGATTGAAATGAATTGAGTCCTGGGAATTTGCACTACCATAATTACAAAATCAGCACATCTCCAGCCTCCTTTCATTCATTCATTTACTCATTCACCAGCTGTGGGTGCCTACTGTGTGTCAGGTGCTCCTCTGGACACTGAGGGTGCACCTGTGAACAAAACAATGCCCCACCGTCATGGAGTGCACAAAAGAGGATCCTGGAAAAGGGTAGGCTGCATCTCCTTTGCTCTGACTCCACCTTGCTTACCATGGCCATTCAGAAGTTTCCTGTGTAATGCACATGTGACATTTACCTTCAGCAAGGCTGGTCAGTTCTTGGCGGTCTTGGGTTTGTCTGGTGAGGGTGTTGTACGTAAAGGCAGTAGCAGTGGCTCCCTGGGTTCTCTGACAGCATCCAGGGCATCATTAGCAGAGTGAGCAGTGTTTCTAAGTTGGCAAAAGCTCCTGCTCTGACCCTTTGGCACAGAATCTGAGTGACATTAGGGTCCTGAGGTCTTAGGGGAGCCATAGGAAGAGACCTTTTGTGAAAGCCAAGGCTGCCCAGCCCAGCCAGGTCATAGGCAGGGTGGATCTGCTTTGGTGGGTTGTGACATCCTTCCCTGGGCCGTCCTATCTGCTATGTCCACAGGTTTCCTCCTGGCAGATCCTGGGTCAGCCTACTCTTCCCAAGTCTCTCCATTACATTATTAGCCAGTAACAATCTCAACAGAGATTAAATCAGAATTTTAAAATGTTTTCCTGGAGATGATGTTTAAAATATTTATCCCCAAAAGAAAGACGTTGTTAGACTGATACATCCTTTGTGAATAATAGCTTGGACTATATTAGTTGCCCCTAGGGTTAGGGTACTTTTTCCTTAGGATTAATTGAATGTTCAGTGAGGATATTATAACACCAAAAAGCTTTTAAGACCCAAAGACCTGCAAGTCTGTGAGGGTGGAATTCCAGGCATTATAAAGTCCGTGTGGGAGGTATTTGCATATTCCCTGTGCCGAGTCCTGTCAATGGATCCACTGCAGCATCTGTCCCTTCAGGAAGTGGTGCTCTTTTTAATTGTAGTTGATCCTTGAACAGCATGGGGGTTGAAGTGTGCAGTCCACTCATACGTGGGCTTTTTCCGCCACTGCCACCTCTGAGACCGCAAGACCAACCCTCTTCTTCCTCCTCCCCTCAGCCTGGGTAGGGCTCAATGCGAAGATGACAAGAACGAAGACCTTTATGATGATCCACTTCCACTTAATAGTAAATACATTTTCTCCTCCTTATGATTTTCTTAGTAACATTTTCTTTTCTCCAGCTTACTTTATCGTAAGACTAGAGTATATAATGCATATATAGAATATGTGTTATCAGTAAGGCTGTGAGTCAACAGTAGGCTATGAGTAGTTAAGTTTTTGGGGAGTCAAAAGTTATGCAAGGATTTTCAACTGCACGGAGGGATTGGCACCCCTAACCCTGGTGTTATTCAAGGGTCAACTGTATATGCTTTTCTCTCACTGTGTCTGTCTAGCTCCAAATTTTGTCTTTCTTAAACCCTACAGAGCTTGAGCTTTCAGCATGTGATCTGAGAAAGCTCTCTTTCCTTGTTTGAGTAATAACCCTTTCAAGCCGATTGATTTTTTTTCCCATTCATTTTTATGTCCAGGATCCTGCCTCTCACTGTAGCGAATAGCTGTATGAGTTTCCTATCACTGCTGTAACAAATTACCACAAACTTGGTGGCCTGAAACAACACACATTAATCATTTTTCAGCTATGGAGGTCAGACATCTGAAATCAGTTTCACTGGGCTAAAATCAATGTGTTGGCCGGGCTGATTCCTTCTGGAGGTTCTAGGGTAGGATCCGTGTACTTATCTTTCCCGGTGTCTAGAGGCCACCTGCACGTCCCTTGTCTTGTGGCCCTGTCCTCACAGCACTCGGACTTCAGCTTCTGGCATCGCATCTCTTCCTCTGACTCTGGCCCTCCTACCTCCCTCTTAGAAGGACTCTTGTGATTGTACTGCGCCCATCTAACAGTCCACATCTCCCCATCTAAGATCCTTAACTTAGAGTTACAAAGTCCCTTTTGCCCTGTAAGGTCACAGGTTCCAGGGAACTGGTTGTAAATGGCTTTGTGGGATCATTCTTTTGTCTACCACAGGAGCTAATTAAACGTTTTTAAAAATCAGCTTGTTGTTTCTTTTACCCTTCTCTGTCCCTAAGTATTTACAGACCAGGTTTTCAAGATGCATAACTTCTTAATTATAAATTAAGAAATTTTGGAAAATGTCTATTGATTCTTTAAAACAGTTGAGAAATGCTTAAGTTATCTTTGCAGTGATTGTGGGTTATTCTGGAAACTGGACTTGAACTCCATGTATATTGGATATAATCCTAGGAGTTGTTAACACTCTAGGAAAACCAATGTCTCTATTTTTCTTGGAAATTCTCCTTTCATCTCCAAATAAAATAGAAGAGAAGAGGATAGTCCCTTTGTTATTGCTAGTGCCATCATCTTTGTTGTTGTTTTTGTTGTGAATCCTTGCCTTCTACATCCCCCACCCAGGAGCTCCGACTTGTGCCAGCAACGTCTCTGATGTTCCCCGTGGAAACCTTGACCCCTCTCACAGAGTCCTCTCCAGCTGGCTCCAGCCACTCGTCTGCCACACAGTCACAGGAGGGAGCCTCGCTTGTTGGAGGTGTTGGAACATAAGAGGAAATAAACTGACTGAATAATGCGCTTGAGCTTAAGTGCCCAGTCCGCTGTTATGTTCTAATTATGTAAAAATTATGTTCTAATTCTTGCCCACCTCCCAGCACGGTGACATTTTTAAATAAACCCTACACCATGTATCTCCTTAATCATGTTCTCTGTTTTAAGCATTCACGTGGTGTGTCCCAATAAGAATGAAAAACTTGTGAATTGCCAACCACAGTGTATGTATCTTGGTAGTCCAGTCAGTGTCACGTGATTGGCTCTGGACAGACACTTTAATATTGCATGGATACATTACAGATACTAAAATATTACATATTTTTACATATCCTTATGTCATACATCTACATATCACATGATATGTACATTGTGTATATGATTATACATATAATATGTATAATAATATGGAAAAATATATGTGAAAGCCTTGAGGATTTTTTCAACTGTTTTCTTTTTATTCTCTTTTGATGAGGTGTATATTTAAGACAAAAAAACATAAAAGGAAGTTCAGCTGCTGCCTTTATTATTGTTCAGCTGCCAACTCCCGCATAGTACAGAAGACTGATCCCTGTATCTTTTAAGAGAGAAGCCTTTATCTAAATAAGGGCCTATGAGTTTAAATCCCTCTGGATGAACCCCGCTCAGGTGCACTGAAATCATCTCTTTCTTCCACTTTGCTGCACTGATTAGATCAATCAAGCTTAGAATAGAAAATGGCATGGAAGATCAGATGCAGGAAATCATTTAAATATCTGCCCTCCTGTTATAAGATTACAAAAATCTACTTATTATGAGACCCAGAGATTTTCACTGTTAAGCTGCAGGAAGGTGGTAGCTATGAAACTGGTCCTGGGGGTCTAATGTTCTAGCATCCTCTGCCCTTGCTAAATGAGGTTCTGACTTCAGAGGGGCCTTGGTTTGTTAGTGCTCCATTGGGATTTATGTGCATTTAGCTACATGGAGCTCAGATTGCATTAATGGTTCTTAAAAGCAGAGAATAATGAAAGGGAGGACAGAATCATTTTCAGAAATTGATGTTCACTTTTGTAAGTCTCAGTTTTCAATAAAAGTTTACGTTATGGTCAGTGGTTTATAAGGAATAGCATTGAGTCGTGGTTTATAAGGAGCAATATTGAGTCGTGGTTAGGAGTGTGGGCTCAGAAGCAGACTGCCTTGGTTCAAATCTTGGTTCTACCACTTACCAGCCATGTTGCTTTAGACAAGTTACTTAACTTCAGTTTCCACATCTGTGGAATGGGGAATAATAATAAATAATACCCTTTTCATAGTTGTAAATATTATGAATAAGATAACACATTAAAAGCTCTTAGTGCCTGGCACAAAGTAATTGCTCAATGTATGTTGGTGGTTGTTAGTTTTATTATTACTTCACAGAGATTGGAAGCATTATCCCATTTTTCCAAGATTTTCATCTCTAATAGTTAAACCCAAAAAATGTATGAGTGCTCAAGGCGGTGACCATTGAGCTACTCCAGTGTGTCCTTCTGGGGTCTCAGACAGTCATGAGTGTATACCAGCTTACACTGTAGTGTGCACACATGTGCTCTAACTACATTAACTATATAGAGTACTTACCTACTTGGACATTGCCTCTTTAAAAGATGCATATTGCACAGCATGTTATTGTCATAGCCATGATGGCATTTATATTGTATAGTCTGGAAGGAAGTTACCAAGAATTTCCCATTAAAGAACTTAATTTTTCTAGAATGAGATAGATTTTTAGCAAAATACATGACTGGATTTCTGTCATAGAAATTTTCAAGGAGATGAATTTTAGGGGAAATTGAGCATTTTCCCCCAAATAAAACCAAGTTATTAGATAATTTAAATTCATGTCAAATTGCTTAATCATCCTTTCTGTAGACTCTGATAGTAAAAATATTTGATATGTGCTTGTATTCAATTTCAGATTTTGGTTATATTTTAGCTGAATTACTATCTCCTTAGCTGCAGGTTACTCAACACGGATATTCACCCCTGTGTTTTACAATTGTTCCCTATAGTGCTTCCTGGTACATTGGGAGACTTTTATGGCAGCCTCCCACATTGGACTCCAGTTGTTTCTTTACCATGATCCTTCTTAGCAGTGCCTGATATGATTGACAATATGGAAAGAAATTTAAAGTCATATGTGACCCATTGCGATTAGTGCAATTGCTTAGGCCTTAGCTGTTCCCAGCTTGTCTTTTCTTGTTCAGATGGTTAGTTATGGATTCATCAAATGCTAGAACTGAGAGAAAGATCTTGGAGATTATCTAGTATTACTGTCTCATTTTAAGTCCAGAGAAAGGCTTTTCCAGCCAAGACTAACCCAGGTAGTGTAAGAGCCAGGACCAGACTGGTTGATTCATTTGGTAACTGCATGATGAGAACTCACGTTCACTCTGCATAAAGATGAATAAACAGGCCCTGCCATCCCTTTGAGAAACTCAGAGTTTAGTGAGGTAACAATCAAGTGAGCAGATAATTACAGAACTGTCTTCTAATTGTCAGCCATCACTTGTTCCCCTACACTGGACTGCCCTGTGTCAGGGTGATATGAATAGCAGATAGCACATTAGTATCTTATTTTCATAATAATAGATATGAGTGGTAGATAGTGTTTCAGTTTCTTACCCATCCACATGATTGTAAAGTAGGCAACTTTTGTTTTTGATGCCCGTCTTTCCATTTATGCATTCATTTGTTTTTCTATCTATGAATCATTCATTAAAAAACATTTTTGAGTGCCTGGGCTATACTGGATACCAGAGTCACTTAAATCCTACATACTGTGGGGGAAAGTCATGGTCCTTGCCTTCAAGTAATTTATAGTCCAGTTGAAGGAGAAAGGCATATAAAGAACAAGGTACAAAGATATGCTAAAGGAACTGTAATATAAATATGACAAGGTATGTGGAAGACACAGTTTCATTCCTGCTAAAGCCACCTGAGGCTTCACAGATACTCCGTGTGTTAGTTAGTGGAGTGGACTTTGAAACACAGCTTCTCGGGGACATTTACATTTTAAAGTAGGTTGGAAATGCTGCTTTGCTCCCTTCCTTGCCCCTCCCTCTTTGACTTTCCTTCCTCTGAGGTTGGAGGACGTGTCCTGAATGTGTCATTTCTGAAAGCAGTCCTGCAGGTAGACCTAGCTTTGGGCTCCATGCTGGAGCCGGTCACCATCCTGCACTCTCTGGTCTACGGTCTGGTTGCTCCTTTCATCCATTAGTTCATTCATTTATTCGTTTATGCAGTTGCATGTCCACTCCATGCCACCAGAGAGGGCAAAGGCAGACGTGACTGATGCTCTCAAAGAGTGATCATCTAGACTAGAAGAGAAATTAACTTTCATCAAATAGTCACACATGTAAGTGTGAGTGACAGCTGGGATAAGTGTCAACAGTGTGGTGCTTTAAGCAGAGTGAGCAGTGGGGTCAAGGTTGAGTGTGAGGTGGGGAGGAAGCGTGTTCAAATCTAAGGAGCTGCCTAAGCAAGGCACCCTGGCAGAAAGAAGCCTCATGTGTCAGAGGCCCAGAAAAGAAGTCTTTGTCACTGCACAAAGGGGGTGCATGGTGATGAGGCCAAAGATGGGCGATGCCAGACCATGCTGGGCTCGTAGGCATGCAGGGCTCTCTCACTTTACCCAAAAGCAATAGAAAGCCCCTGAAATGTTTTAAGCATGGGGTGTGACACCATCAGGGTTGCTTTTCAAAAATGTTACTCTAGCTGCTCTGTGGAGGAGGGTGGAAGCAGGGAGAAGTGGGGCTGCAGGACCAGGAGGAGGCTGCTGCTACACAGGAGGCGCTGTTGCTTCGACTGAGAGTGCAGCAAGGGGGTGCAGGTCAGTCCACAGATCCTAAGATAAATAAAATCTAAAATTTCCAGAACTCACTGCTTAGTTGAGCACAAGGGATAAGGGATGACGCTGAGTGTGGCTCATGGAACTAGGTGGACAGTGCTGCCATTGTTGACAAAAGGACACAGTGGTTGAGATTTAGGTTTGAACAGGACCTTGAAGTTTCCCGGTGATGCTGAGGTGAACATGTTGCACAGATAGTCTGAAACAATCTGGAGCTCAGGGACACAGGGACTGGCGTATGTATTAATCTTCAGTGAGAATGTATCTGAAACTGAAAGGATGGAGAAGATGGACTAGACAGTATGGAGCAAGAGGAGCCAAGGGCAAGCCTCGAGGACTGGAGCATTCAGTAGGCAGGTAGGGGACAGTGAACCTGCATGGAGCACGGGAGAGCAGGGTGGTGAGAAAGAGCCAGGGCAGTGTAATAATACACAGTGGTATTATTGCTGTTCTGCATGCGTGTTATAACTTTAGATTTGCAGGGACCTCCCTGTGAATAGCAGAATGCAATTTATGAAATCTGACAATCATTCTCAGAACACCTCTGTGCTATACATTAAACTCACTCCAAACAGCAGTGTGGAAGTAGTCAGCCACACTGCCAGCCTCCAGAGCTTCATGCTGCTACTTGCACTTGGAAGGAGCCTCCGCGATCCTTCTCTGGGTGGAGTCCTAGAGGGTGGCAGTACCTATCAAGGCCACTCTGCTTGCTGATTTTACCGTTTGAATTAACTTGGGAACAGGTGTCTCTAGATTCATCCAAATGTGTACAAAGACACATACTTCCACTTTCAGTTATTTGTCAAAACCATAATTGCCTAAGAAAGTTATGCAAAGTAGTCATCTTTCATGTCCTTCTGTGAGAAGCTAGCAGCATGTAATTGGCGTATACGGTGGTCAGGAGGGCAGATCCTCAGGTCAGACCACCTGGGTTTGCATGCTGGGCCTGCCACTTGCTGGCCATGTGTGACCTTGGGCAGGTTACAACTTCTTTGTGCCTCGGTTGACTTCTCTATAAAATAGGCATTTATTACTCTCCATGTCATGTGATTATTGTACGGATTAGAGTTAATTCAATAAAGCTCTTAGAACAATGCCTGACACATAATAAATAATAAATTCTGTTTATCATCTCAGATGCAGCGATGGTGCTTCAGGCATCTGTTATTTTCTGCTGCCTCCACTTGTGGGCAGTTTCATTTGGGAAACCCTTTTTGTTTTAGTCACATACAACTCTAAAAGTAGGTTATTCTAGGCCTAGGTTTTCACAGTGTCTAAATTAACATGGTCCACAGTAATAAGATTTTATAGTATGTGAATGTGTACATATTCTCCCATATATGTAATAACCAATGTCTATTTCCCTTTGCATTATAAACAAGCCCCCACCCCACCCTTAGGCACCGAATGGCCCTATGATATAGGGAGTGTCTTAGCCAGTTTGGCAGGAATAAACCCACTTTCTTTTTCAGCTGTTTTAAATATTTAGCAGTGGCATCAAATGATTGAACTTTCAAAAAAATTCTTCCTAAAATCTGTTTGGACGGGATTTGCTGTAAAGATCTGGCATTATTCTAAGCTGCTTTGGGCTCCCTTAATTGAAAAGCCCTGACACTGACATTGCAGAGGGCTTGCCTTTGGGGCCACCAGCAGACAGCTTTCTTTAGTGTCTTGTACTGTTAATGACTCAGACAATGCTTTTCGATGAGATCAGAAGCAATCCACTAAAGAAAAAGTGGAGAGAACTTGAGAGCTTAAAAGCGGGGAGAGGAGAGATGTGAGAAAACCTAAAAAAAGACAAAAGTTGGTGTGGAAGAAGGGGTGGCGCGGGCTCCACAGCAGATTTGTCATTCGTCCCAGCCCAGCTATTTAGAATCTTTTTTCCAGTGGGTAGAAATGGAGAAAAATCCTGTCCAAAAGAACAAGGAAGATGTCTTTGAAATGATGTGAGGGGAGCCAAAGACAGACATGGAGTTGAGCTGGGCCAGGTCGTGCCCTACAGGGCCTGGGGAGGGGCTCATCCAGCGTGATTGTTTGCTCCTGGGTCATCTCAGGATGGAGGCTGCCAAGTGCCATGTCCTGCGGGTGCTTAAATGTCCCCACGGTGGATGGCTCCATTCATAACCCACGGTTACAGCCCCCCTTGACCCCTCTCCATCCTCCCCAGCCCCCCTCCCCCCTCCTCCACTCCCTGGGGCCCTCCTGAGTGGTGCCCCACTGCTAGCAGTCCTGCGGTGGAAGTGCACCCTGAACACAAATTAAGTGGCAGCTTTGGGGTTTTAAAGAAAAAGGAACTCTTTTTCATTTTAGAAATGGAAAACTTAACGTCTCATGTGTCAATGCACTCTATGTTTCCTGAAATTGTTTCATCTCTATGCTAATTTTATGCTGAAAATAGGAATTCCCCTGTGCTGGAGAGGAGACAAAGGGCTGGGAAGTCAAAGACTGTCTGAGTGGCAGAGAGTCAAGTGGGCCCCTCAGCTGAATCCCACTCAGAAAATGCCCTCAAGGCAGCCAGAGTTACACTGAGGGTCCCGCTAGGGGAGTCAGGGCTTCACCTGCCACCCAGGACCCGCGCCCAGCCCTTGGGCGTGGAGTCCTGGCCTGGAGTCTGTGTTCGGTCTTGTACTGGTGCTTTTCCTGGTAGATCCAGATCTCAGTATTGACTTCCCTTGATTTCTTCTGCTTGAGTTTTGAATGAATAATTAATCCATTAAAAGCACCATCTCAAAAGCACAAAGTAGCCTATAATTCCATGACTGTAAGTTCTTGGAATAAGAAGTGGACAGTGTGTTATGTTTACTTCTAGGCTGGTCTGTCTCTCTTAGTAGAACGTGAGATGTTGAGGATGGGAATCTCATCCTAGTCATCTGTGTCTTGAGAGCACCAGCATGGGCCCTCCCTTGGCATAGGTCATCTGTGCATGTTGGGTTTTTATAACTGTGATCCCTGGAGATTCCTGTGGGTCTGTCATCCAGTAGTAGCTCGGGGCATTTGGACAGAGAAGAGATTGGAAGGGTCTGGTTGTCACTGCTGTTGCACTGGTTCACAAAGATACTTTACTTTTATCAATCTGGTCCTGCCAATTCTCTTCACCTAGTTTCCTGTATCCTTCCATGCACAATGATGCTGCGGTTTGTTGTTGTTGTTGTTATTTTATTTGTTGTTTTAAAGAGACAATTCATGATGAAAAGAGAGTATACTTGTTTCAGGGCCAGAATTAGGACCACTGGGAGGAAAATTAGGAAAGGTTGATTTCAGCTCCATACAGAGAGCTGTAGGGACAGACTGTTTGTGAAGGATTGAATGTGTTTAAGCAGACCTTTATGGTCATGTAAGACCATTGTCCTGGAAGATGCCCAGCCCAAGACTCAGCTGGCCAGGGTGTTGACTGACGGCCTACCTTGGAGACCCCTCCCAGCCTTGCCATGTGGCACCTCAGCTGATGCATGGCGGTGGGGGTGACGTAGCAGAGTATTGGCTCTGGTGAATTCAGGGTGGTGGTTCCTCGGGCTTCCCGTAGGGCGGCCGGGGCTGGCAGCCCAACAGTGTTGCCTGAGTCCATGGGGCACAGCTTCTAGAATGCTCAGAGAATGCTGACTGGGGAGGCGTGCAGAGGCAGTGATGCAGCTCATCCTCAAACGGAAAGCACCTCTTGGAGATTTAGTATTCACATGCTTCAGAAGGATTAGAGGTGAGACTGTTGAGGAGACGTGAGGCATGGTGTGTGTGGACAAGGAGCTTTCTAGCTACCGGCTAGTGAGGTAGTAAGCTTTGTGTTTCACTGTATTCATTTTCCCCCTATATTGGAATGTCTGAGCCAGAACCGCATAGCCCAGGGCAGGTATTTTAGTGACCTGGAGTAGAGAAAAGTACATTATAAACATTTTCTGGAAACATAAGGGGCTGAAATGCATTAGCCACATTGGAAAAGATAATGGAAATTGTGTTTCTTTCTTTCTTTTAACTAATGCCTTTGAGGTTTAAGTACATAGTATTATTTTTTTAAATCTTTCACAAAGCAGACCCTGGCAGAGCTCAGATGGGTGAGAAGCAGTCACTAGCCAGCTACTGGTGGCATCTCAGTAGGACGTAAGAGCTTCCTGCTTCCTATGGCAATTCTGCTCTTCCTTGAGTGGAAGGAGTTGATGATGTGGCTAAATGTCAAGAAAGGTTTGGAGAGGAGGTGGCTGTAAGTGTAGAGACACTGGCATTGAAGAGACCCAGAGAAGGGAGGTACATCTGTCACCATGGTAGGATCTGGAAGGGGGAAGGTAGGTTTCATAGCCACAGAAGGTCTAGGGTGCTGTACTTGAAATGATTATGGTGTTTATTGATTCATTGAACCCAACTAACCCCAAAATACTGAGTACCTCATATGTGCAATGCCCCGTACTAGGAATGGTGGGCTATACAAACAAATATCCAAGATCACCCTTGACTGACTTAGAATATTTCTTTTTTCTTCTTTTTTTTTTTTCTTTTTGAGACAAGGTCTTGCTCTGTCTTGCCCTGGGTAGAATACAGTGGCAACATCATAGCTCACTGCAACCTCAAACTCCTGGGCTCAAGCAACCCTCCTGTTTCAGCCTCTCGAATAGCTGGGACTACAGATGTGTACTACCACACTTGGCTAATTTTTCTTTCTTTTCTTCTCTTTTCTTTTCTTTTTTTTAAGAGATGGGGTCTCACTATGTTGTCTAGGTTGGTCTCGAACTCCTGGCCTCAAGCAGGTGATCCTCCTGCCTCTTCTTCCTAAAGTGCTAGGATTACAGGCATGAGCCACCATGCCTGGCCTATTTCTTAACTAAAAGGAACATAAGTAAGAGTCACCAGTGCTTTTTGTTTGTTAATTTTTTTTTTGCTTTTTATCTAGAGCAAGGCACACAAATGTGCTCAGTAAGCATTTGCTAGTTAATGACCACTGCAGGTCCCCAAATGCTTGGAGTTGGAAGAGGTACCACCTGTATGCTCCCATGAGTTCCTATCAGGAGAGCAGTCAGCCTAATTGTATAAGGAGCAGTGTTGAGTCCTCTCCTATACAGTGCCTGGAGCCCCAGGAAACCTGCCAGTTGCAAGGAGAGAGAGCAGTTTAGTGCTATGTACCAGGCATACGCAGTGCTAGACACTGGAGATACAAAGACAGATAAGAAACAAAATAATTAAAATGTGATTAAGATCATATCCAACAAAATCAACATGGGGGGGAGGAGAAATCATTTGACATTAAAGATAACCCATTAAAAAAAAAAAAAAAAACTATTGGTACCAAATGTAGAGCCAGCCTGCTAAATCCATAGAATTATGGAACATCAGAGCTAGATAAGCCCTTAGATCAATCTGTCCAAACATGTTATTTTACAAATGGGGAAATGGAAACCCAAGGAGGTAAAGGTATCAGCAATATCTAGTTTACATTTCTTTCTGGCTGCGTTTACAGTGGGGAAATGCACCTTAACTTCAGTGGGTTGAAAAGACAGATGCTGTTTCCTCTAAAAATATTTTGGCTGCTGGTGACCGACTCTTAGAGCAAGAGAAGCACTTTCTAACGTTGCTGTGGGATTCAGTCTGTGGTGTGTGGGTTTCTCGAGCTGCCGAGCTGTTCACGTTCTCCTGCTTCATAGTTGGTGGCCCACGATCCCGTACTGCCCGCCATCGGAGGGGCTCGCTGTACTGCTCCTCTGCCTGGCCCCTTCAGAAGTCTCTGCATGACAATAAATAGTAGGTCTGAAAACAGATGAGAGGTTTCTAAATTTGGCTTTTTTTTCTCAAGGGATGATGTGGGGTTCAGTAGCTTCAGTTATGTTGAATTTTACTTATAAATGGTGATGACTGGCTTGTGATGTAAGGCTTATTTTCTGTTTTATGTGTATTTTATAAAGAAGTCACATAAGCAAATATTTAGTTTATTGTCACTCTCATAACTGCTGGACGGTGGCAGTAAAGTAAATGACATTGTCCCGATGCCAGCCTGGGAATGACTGCCCGTAAGGACGCTGGTGGGTCCCGGCGCTGAGGGGGTTATCCAGAGTCCACACGATACTGAAATACGGGTCCATCCGTCATTTCAGTCATGCGGCCAAAGAAACCGGAGGGAAAAAGAATCCTGAAAATTTGTTTCACTAAATGAATTGAATTTTAGATGCTTTCACTTGCTTGATTCAGGAAAAACATTTATTCTGTTATTCTCTATGTAGAAAGAGCTGAGGCAAAAGTGGGTGGCTTTGAAGGCATATCCCAGTCTGAATCCAGGTTTTACCTCTGCTGCTCTGTGACCTTGAGCAAGTTACTTAACTTCTCTGGCCCTCAAGGGTTTTCACTTGTAACCACGGTAATACCACATACTGTTTTCAAGGTTATATCTTAGTAGTTAATATGAGGTACCAAGCACAGTACCTGAAAAACAAAACAAAACAAGAAAATGTTAATTCCCTTCCTCCTAAGAAAGGATAATCCCGAGGTGGGAAAACAGGAGCCACTTCTTGAGCCCTGGGCTGTATCACCCTGGCTCACGTGCCCTTGTCTTCTGCGGTCGGTGCTTAAACAACACGTACTCAGCGTCCGCCAACAGATCCCGCCAGAGACAGCCGCAGGAAACTGGCCACTGCAGTGCGACAGGAAGCTTGTGGAGGGTCTTATCCGTTTTATCACTCAGTGCCTTCTGTAAAACCCGTCGTGAGAAATGTCTGATGAGTTAAGTGCCAAGTGTTAGCTCACCTCAAGGTGCAGGTGAATTTCTCCTTGAGGGCTGTGTGACTGACCACTTGTCCTCCCACTGTGGCTGGGGAGAGGCTGCCCAGGCCGGTGCGTGGGCTCCGCGGCTTGCTGCCGTGGCTCTCTTCCCTGACCTTGGTCGTCCCACGCTTCCTGGCGTTTCCCTCCCCATCCTGCAGAGTGTTGGGAGGGGGGTTTCGACACTGTTTCGTGGCATTATAGGCCCAACTCTCAAGTTCCCAAATCCTGCCCTCCAGTCACTCTGGCCCCTGATGAGCTCCCAAGAGTCAAAGACTGAAACAAGGGTACCACCTCTGTACCCGCGAGAGCACCAGTGCTGCAGTCCACAGGTGGGTTCTGTGGAGGAGCTGGAGAAGGAGAAGAGGCTGAGTTGGCGTAAGCACACGTTCTACCTCCTTCTAAACCCACATCTTCAGATCTCTCTACCTGCTTGTAGGGCTCACGAACTTTGAAGGCAAATGTGGAAGATGGGGGCAGAGTGAGTCTCACTTGAGAAAACGCTTCTTCATTTTTATTCGTATACAAATATTATTTTATTGTATATTTTCTTTCATAAGCCTCTTTAAATTTTTTGTAGAATGAGGCAAGATATAAACGCCTACAAATTAAAGGTAGCATGTTAATAATCTACGCACCCAGGCATGGGTGATTGCACACCCATGGGTGTGTGCACGAATGCACACGTGTACAAAGGGCATTCAGTGAAGGAGGCTGGCCATGGACGGTTTGGTCCTTGGTCAAGTCATAGTTAGGTTTCTCCACTTAAACAACATAAATCAATACTGACTAATTAATTCATATTTAACAGGCAGTACACCCACTAATTATAGATATCATCCTTCAGGAAATCATCTATTTACAGGGCTGTGTGCCCTACTCAACATTTAGCTTCTAGAGAGTAGAGACCATGTCTTTTTGTTCCTTATATGTATCGTACTCAGCCCACGACTCATGAACAATAAATCATAATGGATGACTGGATAAGTGAGAATTTTTTAATGGGGAGATTATTCAGAATGAAATATAAGCTATCATAATATTTTGGAAGGAATGGCATTTTGGACAAGTTATTACTTGTATGTACTTTCAGAAACACAAACTGTTCCCCTAACCAAATGCTACTGAGTAAGAGCCTGCTTTTGTGGAGAGATAAACATGATTTCTCATTAGCGTGCACAGCACTGAAGCCCAGTTACATTTTTTTAATAAACACACTTTTTAAGTGTTTCTACGCAGCATATTGTCTCAAAAAGCTTATCTGATTTACATCATTCATTTTCCTAGCAGGCCCTATTCCACTGACCGTGCAAAGTTCCAACTGGGACGCTTTGTGATTATTAGTAATTCTTAATGAAGACTGAAATCAGGTGGCTTTACTGAATTTATGTGTACGTGAGAGCTTTTTTAGTTTTAGTGTCTTTATTGCGCTCACTCCAGACTATATATTCAGAAGTCTGCAGTCTATGCCTGACTATATAAAAGATTGGAATGTTCATGCACTATAATAAATAATGTGTGTCAGTGAACTCATTATGGTAAATCCTTAGGTAATTACTTTCTCCCTTAGTTGGGGGACTTACGGTAGCAAAAGCTAAAATTATTCCATATCCAGACAAACCCTGAGGTGGCTGTTAGAGTTAAATATAATTCATTTGCAGCATGTTTATTATAGTTAAATTTAACTAATTTAGGGCCTGTTGCTGGCCAACAGCTGAGGAGGAGGAAGTTTCAGTGTCCATGAGTTCCTCAGAAAGAAAAATGAGGCTCCACAGCGAGCTGTAAGAATATGACGTAAGAGTAACTCCCACTCTGTCTCTGTTCTTCCTGTCCCCAGCGTTGGATGGGTTTGTTGCTGAAAGTGGTTGGCTAATGAGCTATTCAGGCATCAGATTAATGTGGTGTAGCAAGAGGAAATCTCAGCATTCGACCGGGGTTGTGTGCAGTTCTCTTCCTTGTTTCTGTTGGAACTTCCTGAAGGAACAGAAAGAACCATTATAGCCAAGGTCATTGTGACATAAACGGATTTCTTAGCAGATTGTGAGGCTCCCTCCTCCTACCACCCACCCCCCAACATCATAGCTCCAATTTGGGCGTTAGCCTGGAAGAGTGTTTGCTCTGGAAAAAAATGTAAAAGGACATCTTCAAAGAACCAAGCACATGTTGGCAGACGGTGGTTTAACCTTATAAAGATGTTTCCATTGAACACCTTTTGGTAGATCTTGCCTCGTGATAGCTCTTCTGAGCTAGATGGCCGACTCTGCCAAAGACGTTACGGGGACACCCATAGGGGAAATTACAACGTTGAGAGGTGATGACTTCTGAGCCATCAGCTTGTGTCCAAGAACAACAGCCAGGAATCACTGTAGGTGGACTGTTCCCTGAAGACAGGGACCGTGCCAGGAGAGGAAACGACATTCCGATCGTCGTGAGGAACGTGGATTTGAGGAAAACATTGTCCTACTTTTCCACCAAAATGTCACGTTTCTGCTCTGGAAATATGTGCACTGTTTTAATTGCTTAAAAGAAGGTAGCAGCTGGGCAAAGTCCAGAGGCGGATGAGTAGAGGAACATGCGAGTCAGCAGGTATTAATAGCTGTTGTGAACGTGGAGCTGGAAAGCAGCAAAGCCCCTCAGCAGGGAGACATGAATAAAAAGAAGATAGCACTGAAGCCTGTGGCATCTATAGCAGGTTCATTGGGGTCTCCTTCTCCAAATCCAAAGTACAGAGCTAGCAGGGAGGGCAACCGGCCTGTGCCCAACGGCCACCCTGACACTCCCTCTAGGACTGCTGCCCAGCCTCACTGTCCCCTGCTCAGTTCCTCACCATTGCCTCCCAGGGCCACACAGCTTACAAACAGCACTGCTTTCTGACTCTGAAGCTCGTGTTCTTCCCACTGCACCATGGTTTCTTCCCCAGAGCCCAGACTTTTCTGAAAACTCCTTTTTTCTGTTTTGCTATAACAAATTTTGGCTGTAGAGATGGTTTGTGACTTTAATGGGCAAGCTGTGATATAACAAGTAAACTGTATGGGTTATATAACTTCAGGGACAGGTTAACTTTTCCAGAATTTTTGTCTCAAAGTAAAGATTTAATTGGGGCTATGAAAATTCAGGAAAAAATAATAAAGCTTTTCTACACTTCCCTCCTCCCCTTGCAAGCCCCCCTTAAAAATAGCATCTAAAGTTTCATTGTAGCTGAGTCACTGCTTGGTGTGATCCAAGGCTGGGCTGTAATAGGACCTGTCAGAATGAGGCCACAGTGATTCATGATGAAGCTAAGTTCAGTTGCCACTGACAACATGTGTTCCTCTCTGTTCTTTCCCTGGAGTTTGGAGATAACCATATTTTGCCTTTGGAGTAGGAACACCTTTGCACAGTGAGAGTAACAGGATGAGATGGGCCACTGCCATTAATGCGCCCTCCGGGCTCTCCCACTGTAACACACAGAATTCCTAGCCATTTGTTAGGGGAAGGTCTGACTAATTAACATAACCAAAGACCTGAAAGGCCTGTAGCTGTGAAGGGAATTTATCTCATCTCCCTTTGCAGTGTAGTATTGTCAGTCTACCAACCAAGTGCCCCTGCACCTCTCTGGGCCCAAACTGTGCTTCCCATGGAGTAGGGACAAATGATCCAGTAGATTCAGTCTTTACCCTAAAAGAACTTGGGGAAACACAGACCAATTAAAGAAGGACCCTGTACTTCCCATGTTGATCCTAACCATGCATGTGTCAGTTTCCAAAGCAGTATCGCCTTAAGAGCAGAAACCATGTCCGGTTTTGCTGGGTACCCAATGCCTGTTTTCATGGAGCCCAAGTGGACGGGCACTGCTTGAAGCACCTGCTTCCCTGCTTCTGCTGTCAGAAGGACTCGGTCAAGACAACATTCCTTCATCCCCTTCCTAGGCACCATAGTGACAAGGCCACAAATCTCAGCCTGTCCATTCTGGTGCAAGTATCCAAGAAATTGAGAAGAGATCCGTGTTAGCAAGGATGCAGTCACAATGGTTTTATTTTTAAAATGGGACTTGGGCAGTAAAAACATTCTATGCTCCCTGGCATTTGTGCAGAATTCAGCTAAACTTATGCTAGCTGAACTCGTGCCAGCTGTGTGGAAGTGAGGGACAGATAGAAGAAACATGAGGACTTTCCAAGAAATGAAGCTTCTTCGCTGCCATGCCGAGGGTGCTTGTTTCTGATAAACTCAAAACTTATAGGATCTAGCCCGGGCAACAGAGTGAGACTCTGCCTCAAAAAAAAAAAAAATCTTATAGGAAATGTAGAGCAGAGCTTCCCGAACAGGGTGCCTTGGTGCACACATTTATACACACAGGAGTGCCGGCATACTGATCTCCACAGCTCTTTGGACACCTAGGTATTCTGCAGTGTGGGCTTCAGGTGTGAATATACATGCGGATATATAATACATATAACGTATCTGTACATCTGAGGATGCTAGAAGGTTATACAAGAAGATGTTAACTGTGCTCATCTCTGGATGGTAGGATATGGTATCCTTTAATCATTTTACTTGTTTATTTTAACTTTTAAATCATCTATATCTGAGGTCCCCAACCCCTAGACTGCAGTCCAGTACTAGTCTGTGGACTGTTAGAAACCAGGCCGCACAACAGGAGGTGAGTGGTGGGCCAGCAAGTGAAACTTCATGTGTATTCACAGCCGCTCCCCATCGCTCGCTTCACCGCCTGAGCCCCGCCTCCTCTCAGATCAGCGGCAGCATTAGATTCTCATAGGAGCTCCAACCCTGCTGTAAACTACACATGTGAGGGATCTAGGTTGTGGCTCCTTATGAGAATCTGCTGCCTGATGATCTGAGGTGGAGCTGAGGCGGTGATGTTAGTGCTGGGGGACCTCTGCAAATACAGATTATCATCAGTATGACTGCACGATAAACGTAATGCGCTTGAATCATCCCAACCCCCCTTCCCCCCACCAATCCGTGGAAAAATTGTCTTCCGTGAAACCAGTCCCTGGTGCCAAAAAGGTTGGGGACCACTGAGCAATCTTTCAACCCAACCAAATACTAACTGAAATGTTGAAGTGAGAGGTGTCAAGGTTTGGTGATCCAGCCAAAGGTTTATGTATATGTTATATTTAAACACTGACTTAGAAACCATTTGCCCTGAGGATATGTCCTTTTTTTTTTCTTTTTTGTCAGTTTAAAAATGACTATTTTCAGTCAGTGCAATGCTTGTCTAAGAAAATAAATAAATAATGAAAGAAAGAAAAGAAAAGGGAAAGCAGATGTCAGAAATCAGAGAAATTATTGCATCTTGATGGATTCATACCATTTTTTTTTTTTTGCCTCTAAACCTATTAATAATATCGGTAATAGCCCAAACAGCCATTTTTTTCATTTGTAGATATCTCTGAAGTTACCTTCCTGTTCAGGATGTATTTGATAGAAATAGTAAGAGAAAGCCCTGAGGGTGGGATGTTAGTTTACAGTAAAGCAGTGGTCCCCAACCTTGTTGGCACCCGGGGCCAATTTGATGGAAGACAGTTTTTCCACAGACTGGGGATGAAGGCGGTGCCATGGAGTGGTGGGGTGCAGAGCTCAGGTAGTGATGCATGGCCCGTTTCCTAACAGGCCACGGACTGGTAATGGGCGGCAGCTCAGGGGTTGGGACCACAGCAGTAAAGGACACTGATGATGGGACCCTGGGAGGGCAATGACCCCTGAAGAAGCCATAGACTGGGAGTTGGGAATTCTTGTTTCCCAGCAACTATGGACAAGGAGTGATGATTTGATATTTGTATTTTATAGCATCTTACATTTGCAAAATGTTTACGGTCATTCAAATTTGTTTTTTTCACAACAATTCTGCAAATGCCTAATTTCTTTCTGCTTGGGCCCAGATCCTTAAGGGGGCTGTGGGATGTATGATGTTTGCCGCCTTCTCACTTAGGAATGCCTATAACCTAAAAGAGATCAATATCATTTAGTTCTTCTGGGAGAAGTACTATTTTTGCATCTTGCAAACATTATAAAATACTTCCATATTTGGAACTGTGGCATTTTGTGCTCAGAGGGATTTTTAATAGAAATTGTCTGGTCTGGTTCCTTCATTATACAAATAAAAAATTGAAACCCACACAGGCAAAAGGAAATGCCCAAAGTCACAAGAAGTGGTCGCTAGCAGGGCAGGGGTCACAGCCCAGTTCTCTTTTTACTACTTCTAATAACTCTGTACTTTTTACCTAAGATTTCCCAATTATTATGGGGAGCTAAAAGAAAATGTTTTCTAATCGGCATTTTTTTAGGAGGAAAAGAAATTAAAAAATACAATGGCTTCCACAACAGAGATTCAGTAAATATTTGGTGAAGAAGAAATTTGGTAAACTTGCATATATTTACCTCTTGGGTCAATAAAAAAAATACATCATCTTCATAGATAGGTAGGTAGGTAGGTAGATAGACACTGGGTGATACGTAGCTGTCAGTCCACACGAGGATTTGATTATTACATATCCCAGTCTATGTGCCTCTGTTCAAAGAAAGAAGCTCTGGAGAGGAGTGACAGAATTTTGGAAGACAGAGAAAATATCCTCATTTTCAATGGAAACCTACCAGAATTGTTGCGATGAGAAAGCCATACACATCTATATGCATGTGTTTTGATATCAGTAATTCTTTGCTTAGTCATGAAATATGTTACTTACCATTCCACATGCACCAAATATAGTGTTAAAATCGGATAAATCATAGAAAAAAAGTACAGTAAGAACATTACCCAGTAATTATATAGTCTGTCTTTGTCTTAGATTTGTGTTTCCAAGTTTCTCATGTTTCATTTTGAAAGAGTAACTTAGAAAACATTAAGAGAAATTTCCATATATGCCTGGAAGAGCTGATCTTTACCAAAATTGAGTAAAAACTTCAGAGATAAATAAAATGAACCTGGACTAATTCCTAAATAACCTAGCAGAACGTACATTGATTTCATCATGTTTTCCATGTAGGAAGCTGAATTTCATTTTCTTTTGCATATCCACAGAATATGTTTTCACCTTTCCCACATATTAAACAATGTCTTGGTCATAATTGTATATGCTGCATTGAACCTAGGGTGAAAATCATTCTCTTTTCCCCCACCTAAGGGAAATTTCACTTTTTTATTGAATGAAGGAGGCAAAGTATAAATTAAAATAAAGATAACTACTATTAAATTTGGTTAGGTTCATGTAAAAAATAGCAGTCAAAACAACCTGACTCAAGTTTGAGACAGAGAGGTTTAGTGCAATCCATTTAAGTATGCAAGAAGCTTGTTTTAATGGCATTTAAATATGTTGCCTTCAGTTACGAAGAAAACACACTTGAACCGAGCATTACATGAATGAAGGCTTTCTGTACTTGTCTTTTATGATGATTTCGTTTATTTGATTCTTCTCTTTCTCTCCTGTATTCTCAGATTAGACCTTAACCTTTAATTGGATTTTATATGCATTAAATACAAACAATATATGTATTAGACTGGATACATATTTGGAAATTTGGATTTATATAATATATAAAAGATATAGATTATATCTATATCTTTATATCTGTATAAAAGATATAGATTATTATATAATTATAGATAATTATATAATAATCTCATTTTCAAATTATGAGGCTAACAATATATTTTGTTGCACATGCCTATAGTGTCCTAGTTTGGGATCTGCTTTAATTTGCAATAACATCCTAATAAAACTACTGCAGAGAGCAGCGCTAGCCATAAGGACATTTACAGTGTCACGTGAAGGTAGCATGTATGCCACATGCCTTGTAATAATATATTAAATGATAGCAGATGGGATTTTATATGGAAAAAGCTCAAAGCAGTTAAAAGAATTCTATGTTTCGTAGAATTTTAAGAGTCATATTTCTGCATGTGAAAGTTTCATTTTCTGTAATTATCTGTTGAATGCTCCCAGTCTTACTATCACTTAGTCTGCACTTTTATTCTATATTGGTAAGAGAAAAATCTTAGTTGTCAATCTCAAGTGTATACCCCATCTTACAGCTGTACGATTTCCTCTCTTATTCTGCTGTTGTCCCATGGTATTTGCTGCTTTCTGCAGTCAATAGAGACAGACTTGAGCCAACTTAAATGTTGTCTCAATATTTACTTAGTACAAAGAAAATTCCATTTGAGAAAACCACAGAGTATAGTCATTCTTGGAACAGCCAAGAGATAGTTATTACTGTTAGAAAGAATTTTTTTGAAAAATCTATCTCAATTCAGAGGCATATGTATGTTTAAAGTGCCCACACATCTAAGATTGTTCTCGATTAATTTTATGAAATGTTATTTTTAATTAAAAACATTTTAAATAAACCAAAGATGATTAATTTTTACATAACCAAAGATGATTAACTTTTACATAAATTTGTTAATCACAACAAATTCTTTGTCAAACCATGTGTCTTGCTTTCTTTTTATATGGGTGTGGTATTAATGCTGAAAATCAAAACAACCATAATTAAAACGGACTGATCTGTAAGGGAACCATAAAGTAGGTAAGGTTTGTGTTCAGCTTTCTTTCATCTCTTCCCAGCTCTTTCAACAAGTTCTTTCTTTCCACCTTCCTCTCCTGCAAGGTGCAAATGCCCCTGCCTCTGCCTTGCTCCCTCACACATAATAGCTGTTACGAACTTGGCAATGAGCCAGCATAATCACATTCTGTTAGCCAGACTTCTGTGACAATAGAACCTTTAGATATTCTGTTCCAAACACTTTCTAACAGAGACGTAGCACCAAGACACCTATATGGGAAACAGTCTTGCAGGTACCAGGTGAATCCCTGTTAGTGACAGTGACTAATAATGCTGCTTTGGAAAATTAACCTGGCTTCAGTAAGGCAGAGAGGAACCAGTACCCAACCCAGCTGAAGCCAAGCAAGGGGCTATCACCAAAGCCTAGAGTCAGTGGTCTTCCCCTGTGAGTTTGTAAGACAGAGTGTGTGTTCATTTCTCAAACTCCTAGTTTTGTCTTGCAGTTACTTGAAATGTGTACATGTCTGTTTGCCCACTTGATTGTGAAATTCCTGAGGGCTGAGTTCTGTCTTACGCTAGCACAAAGGAGGCCCGCAGGTGGGCGTGGAATGAGTGAGCGAATGAATCAGTCTGCCGGGCAATTAGTTAGTCCAGGTGGCAACAAGGATAGTACGAATTCAAACGGCGACTTTGAGAATTGCAAGAAATGGATGGATGCGGAAAACAGGGCGGTAAAACCAAGAGAAAAGTAGGAGAGACCAAAGATTCGAAGCCTCCAAGGTTTTGAGCTGAGCAAAAGGGAGAACCCAGGTAGCGGTGGTGGAAATAGAGAACCCTGCAGGAGAAATCTCATGAGGGAGGTTGACAGATAAACAGTTCGTCAGAATCTTTCTCTCAAAGAAGCAGCCTCTGAAATGCGTCTGTTTCTACCCTTTCAGGTCACCTCCCCTTACCATACCCCACTCAAGTTCCTGGAGGTCTGATTTCAGATAAATCACTTTCCAGCAGAAAAAAAAAATTTTATAGACATAGCAGATGTACGTGTTTTGAAGGACATTTCTATCAACTCTGGAAGGTCATCATCCTTTGTAGACTTGGAAGGAAAGAAGGGTGGAGGGGAGATGGGAAATCTGAGGCTGGTGTCTTGAGGAGAGGCTCTCCCCTCCTGGAAGAGGGCCAGGACCAGCCCCTCGGGCCTCAGCATCTTTCAGAGGCATGAAGTTCACACCAGAGAAGACATAATTTTACAATCTGTGTTGTGAGTTCTGCATCCCAAGCCACTACTGCAGGTAGCCTCTTCGTTTCTAAATAAGTCACCTCCGAGAGAGGAAATTCGCCTCGTTTCACATGAAGCCGCCCTTTGCCACACCCTTTGTACACTGCCCAGCACGGTTTTTACTGTCCATTCCTACATCCTTCCGAAGTGCCGAGGAAGGGCTGACCCAGCTGAGTGGCGTGGAAGTTAGGAAGGAAGGACCCTGATATGTGCACTTTAAAGTCTGTGAGTTATAAAGGGAATGTGGCAAATAATGCATTGTCTATTTTCAGCCCCTCTTTCTCCAAAGTTTGGAATGAACTCTCTAAATTTCCCAAGGAGTTTTCTGAAGGTTCTACCAGATGACGGAGTGCCTGCCAGGTGCTTCCTGGAGCTTTTGCCCACTGTCTGCCTGCTAGCCCAGTGAGTTAGGCTGCAGCGTTGTCTCAATCCAGAAACAGCACCCCTTGGATCAGAAGGAACGTCTGAAACACATTGATTTGTGGTCAGAATAGTAAGCTAAGCTCTAGGAACATCCTGCCAGAGGCCTGTCCTTAGGAAATAGTCTCACACTTTTTTTTTTTTTTTTTTTTTTGCTGGTAAAGCAGTGACATGCTGCAACTGACCTTCTGCTGAAGGCCAGAAAACAGAGGTGACAAAGCAAGCCTCTTCCTTTCTAATGTTTCCTTCAGGCTATGCTTTTCAGAGGTGATACCCTCTGTATCCTGAGAGACCATATCTGTGCAAGACATTATAACTAGGTCCTCAGAATAAATGATACCAGCCTCTGGAATGTAATTGTGCCCAAAATTTGCCCTGGGGTCACCAGCCTCCTCTCGCCCTTTCTTTTAAAATCCAAACAAAAACACTAAGGCCTGCCCTGTTGAGTGTTTTTGCAGACTGCCTGGGGGTGGTTATGTCCCCCTGTCCCCTGTGGCTCTAAGTCCACACTCCCCAAGTAGCTGACATCTCCACATCACTGATCACCAAACCCCTCTTTCCCCAGCATACCTTAAACATGCAGTAGCTTTCAAAAGATTGGAAATAATGCAGAGGAAATGAAAATTGAATTTCTGCATCACAGTTTTGCCAATTTATTGGTGATTTGTCCCCATAAAGAATCTCTTACTGGCCACCCTTGCCCTATTGCTAGGTTAACACCAGGAAACAGCTGTCTCTTTAGAGGAAAGCTTCTATCATTCCTGGCTCCTCCTGAGTGCCTGGTCTCCCCAAAACTGCTGTTGCTTTGGCCTGACTCCAAGGAAACCCTCACATCCATTTCCTTCATAACAGTCCCCTACAGCGAGATCCTTTTACTTAGTTACATAAAGCAGTGTAGCTTCCTCTGTTTCAACTTCCCAGTTCCTGAAGGCCTTACTTTTCATAATTAAAAAATTCATTGACTTGTTCTTCTTTGAAGTATAGAGTTGTTCTCCCTCTAAAGCTGAATTTCATGCTCCAACCGAATGTGGAAGCAGCTGCAGCCAGGTAAAAGCTAATAGCAATTTTTCCTTCCTGCTACATAATGATAATTTTTTTAAAATAATAATTTGATTTCAACAGACTGTGGTGTAGCTCTGATGCTATTGGGGTCTCAGCGAAGGCATTAGAAACAACAGCTGTGTTCAGAGTACTTCTGTGTGCTTGGACAGTGTGTAAATGCAGACACAGTTGTGTCTTAGTCTATGCCTTTAAGTAAAGGTGCCCAACCAGCAAGACTTATAACCAGGAAGACAAGACTAAGTGATGGCCTGAGTAGCTGTGGGATAGACATAACCACCCACACCACTCAGCCACGTGTCACTTGCATTGTTTATGCACAGGGCCAAATAGAAAGGATTTTCTTCTCTGGAAACAATGAAGACAAACATAAGGAAAGTGCTAGATGAGAATTATGGTAAACTGTAACAAAAAAAGAAAATCAGTCCTTCTCGTATTTCCCACATAGCTGCCCCCTCTGTCCATCATCACTACAAGGCTTACGTGTAAGGTGGTTTATTGTTACCTTTTTATTATGCTACTTCTAGAAAATTCAGCAAGTCCCATGGCCCTGCCACCTAATCCATAACATGTGGTCAATATATCCATGCATTTCCTTCTGTTAGGTTGGTGCAAAAGTATTGCGGTTTCGGACCACGAATTTTAAATCATTATAGCTAGGCTCACACACATCTTTATTAATCAAAATAGGAACTGTTACAATCAACACATGTTAGCCAAAGAGAAGTAAGTTTGTTTATTCCCGTAGCATAAAAATTTTGTTTCCACACCCATCTTTTTTCTTTTGCAAAGTTGCATTTAAAATGTATGCACGGTTTTTTGTGGGATTTTTTTGCTTCTACAAAGTAATGTATATAGTAGCTCAAAACAATCAGTGAAAAAAATTTCTCGTTCCAACAGAAAAATGAGCAGCAGTTCAATAAAAACAGTTCACTAAACCGTTTATCTACATTTACAGCCAGAAAACAAATTTTAAAAGTTCAGCCTCACCAGTGATCAAAGAAATGCAATTTAAAATAATGATTCCATTTTTCATCTACAGTTAAAAATACAAAAACAATAATATCTACTTCTGATGAGGAAGTAGTGACACGATCACTCTCCTACAAGGCTGGGTCGAATGTAATCTCCAAGGGTATATCTTGGCAATATTAAGCCTGGAAGTGCTTAATATCCTTGATCCAGTAATTCTACTTTTAAAAATCAGTTCTGAGGGATTTATCTGAGAAAGATTCAGAGACATCTGCGTGATTATTAGAGCGAGAATTTAGGAACAACCTGAATGTTACCTATTGAGAAACAAATTATGGTTTGTTTATTCGTCTGAACAATAAACGATTTTGCAGATATTTAAAACACTTTAAAGGATAGTAGCACACCTTGAAAAGTTCACAATACAACAATAGGCTTAAAGGGGAAAGAGCAGAATATGTGTTCTTCTCATTTTATAAATATTTACATTGTACCCATAAGGGATAGTGTGACAGCAAATACAGTTTTCACAGCAGTTATCTCTGGCTCATAGGACTACAGGGGATTTTTACTTTCTTTATACTTTCCCATAGTTCTCAAATTATTTTCAGTGAGTGAGTATTTCACTTGTGTGCAGGGTGGGGGGGGGAAATTACTTTAAAAAGAGGGAAACTGTTCTCCCTTGTAGCAGCATGTGAAGCATCTTAACAAAGCGAGATGGGAAGACCCCCAGGACACACAGCCCCTCTTCCCCCTCTGACTCGGTTGATCCACCTGCTCACAAACTGCTGACGGTTTTCTCAAGAGATCAAAGAGATAAGCCGGCTCTAAGCAGCAAAGGTCTTCTCAGCTTCCTCGAAGCTGTTGTTCCCTCCAGGCCCTGCCCTCCCCTGGCTCCCTCCCTCAGTCCTGTGGTGCTTTTCCTGAAACTGGTGGCTACATTTGTTCAGTGGTTGAAGTCATTCTTTTATAAATAATTTGTGAGGTGAATTAGGGCTTTCTAACAACAACCTACAATTCGCTCTAATAAACTAACGCGGTAAAGAGTTGGGCTTCGGACTGCTCGTGACAGACCATCATACAATTTTACTCTGCCATGGTCTGCGTGTGGTTTTGGTTCTGCTAAAAGGACACTTCTGGTACTACCTCGATTTATGCAGCATTTTGATTTTCTATAACTTTCAGTAGCCAAATGCCCAAAGAGAAAAATATAAATGTAAATTATGGTGTATCACCTTCACAGAATATTACTCGCCATTAAAATTACAGTGACTAGGCTGCAACATCAAAAGGTGTTACAAAAGAAAAACAGGAAACAAATTAATACCTGGTTACAACAATATAAAAATATATTTGTATTGAATGAAAAATAGAGGAAGCATTGAAAAATGAAAATTTAATGGCTGATGAAAAATTTTTTTAAGTTCGGCAGTAAATATTGAGCATTCGCCATATGCCAGACACTGCGCTAGATCTGTGTGCTGTCGCTGTCTCTCTTTCTTCTTGAGACAGAGTCTCACTCCGTCGGCCCAGGTAGAGTGCCATGGCATCATCGTAGCTCACTGCAACCTCAAGCTCCTGAGCTCACGTAATTCTCCTGCCTCAGCCTCTTGGGTAGCTGGGACTACCAGTGCACCAGAACACCTGGCTAATTTTGCCATTTTTAGTAGAGACAGGGTCTTGCTCTTGCTTGGGCTGGTCTCAAACTCCTGAGCTCAAGCAATCCTCCTGTCTCCGCCTCCCAGAGTGCTAGAATTACAGGCGTGAGCCACCACGCCTGACTGTGCGTACTTTTTAAAATGTAAGTTTTGTAATATGCTAAATTTTCCAGAAGTATAAGGCAAGGGTGATGGAATTCATTTTCAAAGATGTTACTATGAGCAGCTTGACTTTATCTAAAAGGGACACTTGATATATGATTCTTCTCCAATATGTTCAATCCTCAGTGAAGCAGATGGGGCTTTCCCCCTCTGCCTTGCAAGCTATTCTTTCATCCATGCACTCAACAGATACCGAGCCCTGCTGCGTGCCAGGTTCTGTTCAGATGTGGGTGATTACACAGGGACTAGGACAACAAGGTGTTATTCTCGTGGAGCGTCCAGGTTCTTGGGAAAGACACACACTCAATAAGTGAACAAGTTCTACTGCAGTGTAATTTCAAGTAGGAAGAAAAGTAAAGAAGAGTTCAGGGGATAGAGAGTGATATGAAAAGCGTAGCTTATTTTGGGGAGAATCAGGGAAGACCTCTGAGAAAGCAGGGACATGAAGGAGCAAGCCATGTAAAGGCTGAGGAGGCAGCAGGAACAGTACTTGCAAAGGCACTGGGGCAGGAATGAATCTGGCATTTTGTGGGAGGAAACATGTTCAGAGAAGTGGGCAGGGGCTGAGAAGTGTAGGGCTTTGTGGTCCACGAGAAAGGAACTGTTCTAAGTGTGATGGCAAATTTTATGGGGCATGACAGATATTCTCGTTTGGCAAACGATCCGACTTCTTGAGAGAATGCACTGTCAGAGAAAAGGGAAAGGAGAGGGCTGCTAGAGGCTTTCAACAGTCTGGATGGAAGGAAAACGTGGCTTGGACCGGGAGGGTGGTGGGCACAGGGATGGAAGGAGTCAGGGTCTGGTCTAAAGGCAGAGCACGTAGGGCATGCTGTATGGGGGTAAGGGAAAGCCAGGAGACAAGGACAGGTCCTAGGTTTGGGACTGAGTAACCAGGTGAATGGCGATGTCATCTTCTGGGAGGAAGAAGGAGTAGGTTTTATTATGTCTTGGTGAAAAGCTGCCTAGCTCTGACCCTGGTGTGTGAGTCAGTCTGGAAGCTGGCACCAACTCCCAGAGTTCCGTGGCTGTATCTTCAGGGCAGGAAAAGGATTTCTTGGGAGAGTAGAGAGACCACCAGTCTAGGAGCTGGAGAACTTGAGTCTAGTTCACCTCTACTACAAAATAGCAGTTCGATCGAGAACACATCACTTTGCCTCTAAGACTGCAGCTTCCTGTATGTCTGCCTGGACTGCCTTTCAGAGCTTTGTGAATGGTTTAGTTGAATTCAGATACGTAGTGCTGTCACCGTTGTCACCTACACTCCTAATGCAGTGAGCATTGTGTTTAGAATCATGGCCCAGGTCTTCAGAAGATCATCCCTGATGTGTCGGCTCTGTTAATGAAGCCCACCAGTGGGCCCTGGCCCCTCGCCCGGCGCGGGCAGCTCAGCCGTCGCCCGTCGGCACCGTGCACAGGTGCACAACACTGCGGCTGAGAAAGATCCCCTTCAAGACAGAAACCAAGGGACGTTCTCATGAATCCCCGAGGATCAAGGAAATTAAACCTGCATGTCATTCCCTGAGGATTTCTTGCCAACTGAGGCGATTTCATTTGTTTTCATGGTCACTGCCCTCCTGTGTTAGCAAATGCTACACTTTGTTTCCAAGGAACATTTCATCACCCTTAGCCTAGATGAAGCCAACCGTATAAATGAAAAGTTGCGACAAGAAGCTAGCGTCACCCCTCCACGCTGCTTAGTACTGCCAGTCAGGAAACATCTTTCCTTTCTCCTTCTTAAATACCATCTGGAAACGTCCCAGTACCTGTCACCTAAAGGAGACATCTGATACACTGAGAGGCGGAATGGATTTTGAAAGGACAATTTAGGGAGCTAATCTAAACCATCAGATGTTTCTCTTGCTAACAGGAGCCTAATTCCATTGTATCTGTGAAACGACTGTATTAAGATAGGTTTCTGTGACTCCCAGTACTCTGTTTAAACTTCAGAAGTCATTCAAATTGCTGGTTCACCAGCCAGAGAAAAATGTGTAAGTCCTTACCCATAGCAATTAAAAATAATAAATACGTGGAGCCAGAGAACAATTTCCTTTTATGATTTCTGTTCTTGAAGTGAAGAAACGCAGGGTCCTTGACCCTGAACACATGGAACCCGTGGAGGCTCGTGCCGTCAGTGGGTGGGGTGGTCACGTGGGGGCTGCGAGCCAGCTGGCAGGAGGCTCTTCACAGCCCAGGAAGGAGGCAGATCCACCCGAAACGCAGGCTGCAAGCCAAAGAGAAGGTCCTGTCATTTGGGAACAAAACCAATCAACCTGCCATTTCAGGGAAGGATTTTTCCCCTTGTATGCAAATTGCTTTTGCAGGAAGGGTTCATTATGGGTGAGCTAGGCACAGAAGTGGAGACTCCCCCGTGGCTGTCCTGTGAGCCTCTCCCTCCGTTTTCCCCAGACTGAAGCGTCAAATAGATTTGGGTCTGGAGATCCACTGGCTGGCTTCCACACGCCCTGTCCAATCCTTCCAACCCACCCTGAATTGTAGCAACATAGGTGAACAGTTAGGCTTCTTTGTAACACCATGCAAGTCGCTGTTGCCATGGGCGGCTTTAATCCAGAGGTGCCCAGTCTGTTAGGTGACTGCTGTGAATGAGGGACATTTCCAGGAGCCTGGCCGACTCTGCTGGACAGAGTAGGAAGAACTTGATTCGGAGACCAGGTTAAACCAGAGTGACTCTGGGCCGGAGAAGGCATTTTAGATTCTACCTGGAGTTGATAAGGCATCCAAGGTTTTAGGCCTAGGAGCTGGACACGAGAGTAAGAGGAACATGTCACACCCTCTCTTGGACTGGCTGCCACCGGCCCCACCCGGGACCAGAGCTGAGGTCACATTCAGAGGCTTCCTGGAAGAGGCTCACTGGGCCTCTTCCTATCCATGTCTAGTCACCTTGACAGTGTCTCTGACTCGTTTAAGATGAGAAAACATGCCTTATATTAGCAAGAAGAAGATGACTTTAATTTTTAAAGGATATTATTTAGGTTGAAGAACTTTAGGGCACAGTTTCTACATCGCCACTAGCAGGACACGCAGGTCACTTTTTACTACGTCAGGATAGTGGTGTGAAGGGTGCCAGTGACACTTGGGCTGCATTTGCAGCACGCCCAAGGAAGACTGGTGATGGTGACATTGCCTGTTTGTCCTGCATTCCCTAGTGCCATGCTGGGGCCGTGCTGGACACCCAGTGGATTTCTGCAGAAGTCATGCAGGATGGGTGCTGTGGATGGTAACTGTCTTTGTTTCCATGATCTTCGCAGGCTGTTCAAAATTGATCTCAACCTCAGCTTTCAAAGTAATAATAAGCCCTTGGTGTACCCTTTGGTGAGCCACACATACTCCTTTGGCCTCAGGTTTCCTTTTCGGTCCATCAGAAAATACTGGCTAAGTACTCACCCTGCACCACACACAGGGCTAGGCACTGCCAAGTCATGTTCAGAGCTGACTTTGAAAGTGGGATTTTTGAAAACTTAGACTGAAGTAAAATATACAGGCAGACGCTGATGGGCTTAAAAAATGTACTGCTTCATGGTAAGAAATTTTAATATGTTTACTGCTAACTACCATAAGTAGGGGAATGCTAAATTATTTTTATAATATACCAAAAAAATAAGTAATAGATGCTGGCATGAAAACATATATATACTAATATGTTGAATTTATGTCTTGTGAACATGTGAGATACAGTGTATTTATTGCTATTTTGCACTCATATCCTTGTATGTTCATCCAGATATTTAAAAGGTGTCATAATGGCCAAATCAGCACTGCTGTCTACCAGGCTCACCAGGCTGCTGCCAACCCTTCCAAGCTTCGAGGGGTGATTCCCCGGCTCTTTACCCAGCCCTCCTCCATTTTGTTTTGTTTTGTTGCCACCAGAAATGAAGATCTTCATGGATTCAGATTAATCAATAGTATATTTCTTCTTCCCCATCCCATTGTTTTGTGTTAGACCCTGTGTTAGGGAATTCACATTTCATCTGTTTTGCAAAATAAATATTGACGACAAGTTATTATTGTACTCTCTTGGCGCAGTAACATTGTGTTAGTTTACTTTTACACATAGCAACTCCAGGCTGGCATTCCTCTTTAATGATCTCAGGATAAATGGTTTTAAGGTTAAACAGCCACAGAGACAACTGTCACACGTTGTCAGCTGAAATGGATGAAAGAGAAAAATGTGGCATCTGAAAAGCAACTCGCAAGATGATCTAAATATTTTATTTTATTTTTGGAAAACCCTCACCAGATCTGCCCCCCTCACCACTAATTCTGGAGTGGCCTGATGATTTATGGGGACTCCATGGCTTAGCTTTTACGTCAGGAGGAGGAGCTGAACAACTGCTTCCCAAAGTGTGGCTGTTGAGCAGGATATTAATGGGCAGGGTGGCTAATGTGTTCACATTGTTCCTGCCGAAGTTTTGCGGTGCTCTAGGGAATCATTTATCCTTAGCAGTTGCAAGGTAGCCTGTTTTCAAATAAACCTGGAGTGAAAATCTAGTTATCTATTGCTGGGTAACAAACTACCTCAAAACCTTGTGACATAAAGCACTGATTTTATTACACTCATGTGTCCTTGTCTCTGTTCTGTGATGTTGGGGGTCTTGTCTGGGGAGACTCAAAGACTGAGAGTGGCCCAGTGGCTGGGCTGGAATGAGACGTCTTCACTCATACATCTGGCAGTAGGCACTGGCTGTCCGCTAGGGCTTGTTCGGCGCTTGGCTGGAGAACATACGACCTCTCCAACGGTGGCCCCTGGACTGTCAGACTCCTCACATGGTAGCTGATGCTTTCAAGAACAAGTCTCGATAAACATTTGGAAGCTATACTCTTTTGGTCACCCAGCCTCGACAGTCACATAGTATCACTTCCAATGCCCTCTATTAGTGGGGGTAGTCGTAAAAGCCCATCCATTTTCAGTGAGAGGAAATAGCAGGCCCCTTCCAAAGGGATGATTGTCAGAGTCATGTAGGAAGATCACAGAGGATGGAAGATACCATTGCCGTCATGTTTGAGAGATTGTGCTTTTGGAGGTTTCCGTAGGAAATAAACAAGTTGGGTTCTCTGACTAAAACATATCTGAAAATATGATTGTAGGAATATAGCTAATCTATAGTTTTTCTTCTAGTAGCTAAGGTCAATGTATGCTCGGCCTAGTACCTGAACAGTAGACCTGCATGCCAAGTTCACAATGGGTAAGTAATACGAGTGTTTCCTAGCTACTTGGAAATTGAAATCTAACCAAAAAAGTTACTACCCCTCTGAATCAATTGAATCATGGCACCTTAGATCTAAGCTAGCTTATTCCCTGAATATTAGAAGGTTACAGTCGTTAGAAATTGGCCAGGCACAGTGGCTCACACCTGTAATCCTAGCTTTCTGGGAGGCCAAGGCGGGAGGATAGCTGCAGCTCAGGGGTTCGACACCAGCCTGAGCACAGTGAGACTCCGTCTCTAGAGACAAGAAACAAACAAACAAAAAAAGGACAAAAAAAAAATACACAAAACCCAGCCGGGCGTTGTGGCACGCACCTGTAGTCCCAGCTACACAAGAGGCTGAGGCAGAAGGATCACTCACAGCCCAGGACCTGGAGCTTGCAGTGACTACAATCACTGCACTCTACCCAGGACACCGAGTGACACTCTGTCTCAACAACAACAACAAAAAAAATGATGGGAAATGTACATTCCTTTATATAAAAATTTGTTAAAATTTGACTTTATACTCTATAAAAATAAGTTTTTAGAATAACTGTTTTCTTTGAAGGGATTTTTCTTTTTCTTTTTTTTTTTTTTTTTTTTATCTATTTTGCCATGATAAATAAAACCAGATAAGAGGCTGACTGTGAATGTTCAGTATATACATTCTGTTAGGTGTGTGTGTGCATTTCAATGAACAGAGCTTGTGAGTTCTCCTTTAACAGAGGATTCTCATGTGAAATGCCACGTAAGTTTTTATACTTTTAAATCTTGTGTCAGCTCTATTTTTTTGCTCTTAAGCAATTTCTCCTTTTCATTCTCATGGAAGTTAAGGTAATGACTTTGCACTTACCCAAAAGTTCTGTGCCCATATAGCCTTCCCTGGCATTTGTCCTGAGCCATTTCGTTGAGTTCAAATCGCAGAATGAGCGAAAACTCTCTTAGATTCCAAAGTGACCTGAGAACTGTGCTAAGAATGAGTCCTGCTTTCTGGGAAGTTCCGCAGCATCGGCATTTGTAGCAGTACCGCTGAGAGCCAGCCCCCGGCCCACGGGGTGTGCTCTCATTCCCAGTCTCCTCTCTGCCTTCCAGAGGACATGACTTTGCCACAGGCCTATCGCTCATGTGCTAGAGCTATTAAGTGATGATGGTGTTTAAAATCGAGGGGACGCAAAGCCACCATTTATTGAACACTTCCTCTGTGCTGGGCACTGAGTCATAACTACATTATTTTAGTTGGTCTTGACAGTAATCCTTTAAGGTAGCTTTTATTATCCCAGTTGTGCAGATGAGAAACTGAAGTTCTGGGAGGATGAGTAACTTGTAGAAAGTCACACCGTACATAAGTAATGGAGGCAGCTTCTCCAACTACTCTCAGCTGATTACAGAGATTAAATTAGAAGCAGTTCTTCCTTTCTTGAAGAAGTAAACCTAATGGGGAACCCAGAAGCCATAAAAAAATGATGAATTTATCCACATAAAGATTTAAAGCTTCTGCTCAACAAACTACCAAAAAATTGGATCAAGGATATATAATGAACTGAGGGTGGTGGAGGATGGGGAAGGACAACTGGCAGGATGTGATAAAAGGTCAATTTTCTTAATATAACAAAGAACTCTTAGCAGTCGGCAATCACGAGAAATACAGACTGCTGTGAATGTGGGAAAGGGTACTCAGCCTCACTCATAATTAGAGAAATACAAATTATTAACCTCGAGTTACCCTTTGTCAGCTGTAGGATTGGCAGCGATCATAGAAGTTGATCATATTCAGTGTCATCAAGTGTGTGGGACAATGGATGCTCTCCGTCTACTTCTCTGTGACATGCAAGTTGGTGCAGCTCCTCTGGAAGGCAGATTCTCAACGTATTTCAGAACTGAAAATATACATACTCTTTGACCCAGAATTTATTTATCCCACAAATTTCTTAATGTAGGTATTCAAAGATGCGTGTACTGTATATGCACTGCAGTGTTGCATGTAATACCGGAAACTGTTCATCAACAGAAGAATGATTACATTGTGGAATGTTTGTAATGTGGAATGCTAGTAGCCATTATAAAGTGGCATTATATACTAATAAGAAGACAAAGATGTGTTGAAAGGACCAAGTTATGCAACATTCTATAGGTTATCCCATTTTCTGCTTGTATAAACATGTTAACTTTTTTGTGCATAGAAAACATCTTTAAAAATACAAAGGAAATTATTAACAATTATTACCTCTGCACCTGAGGACTGGAATGGGAGGTATCTTCTAATTTTCAGTGTATATACATGGACAATTTAAAATTTTTGCTATGAATATATATATATTTTTTACAGTAACATGCTAACTTTTAAAAATACAGTCTGGAAAACATTCATTTATTAGGGACCCATTTGCAGGAAGCAGCCCATGTAAATGAATCATCCCATGTTGACAGATAGAACTTATCCAACCATAGAAAACAGATATCAATGACTTAATAAGCAATAAAGATAATAAAAAATTTTAGTAAAACCAACTAGAATCTCTTGGGAGTGAGTTTCTCTGGCTAGATGTGCTTTTCAAGCTAACAGAAATAGGAAAAAATAGGGGTTTTTTTGGAAGGACACTTTCTGAAATCTTGTCCAATTCTGTGTATATGTTAATCCCTTTTTGTTTTATATGTACCAAAGGGACTTTTCATTGTCAGGATTTGAAAGGTACCAATAATTTCACATGGACTCTATTTTTAACAGGCTGCAAATTTAGACACATAACAATTGCAAGTTTGTGTCTACGCAAAGAGAGCAAATTGATGGCTAGCTAAACTGATGATTGATTAGAATGAATTTGGAAATTTTTTTGAATTGAGTTGTTTAAGAGGTGAAGGAAACAGACTGAGGGGTAGAGAATCAGACATTGTGTAAGAGAATGTGAGAGAGGAAGTAAAGCCATCCTTTGAAAAGTACTCAAATTTCCAGCTGAGGTAGAGTCATACCCACCACTGAAGGGAATCCTAAACCAGCGTTGTGTTTAGGACACAACGTTGTGTTAGAACTTTGGAGATGAACATACTTCTAACTCCTTCATTTTACACATGAGAAATTTGGGTGCCGTTTATTCATTAATTAAATTTTAAAATATCAAGTATTCAATGCAGTTCTCTTTTTACTTCCTGATACTGTTGCTGCAAGAAGGAATATTTGCCTAGGACATTCCTCATTATTCACTTGAGAAATAGGTATGGACTTCAACAAACAAAGGCAAAGTCATGAGATACAACTAAAATTGATGATTTGCCTTTGAAGTGGTTTCAGGTCATTATTTTAATACCTTGTTCACACAGAACCTGTTTTACATTCATTTGCAGACTTCAAATATCTCATTTCAGGGTGAAGTTTAGCTGAGTGACATGAGAGCCCCCTGAACCATCTTGGTTTGGTGCGAAGTGAGAGGTCTGAAAAGAATATCAAGCTAAATCCTCAGCTTAAAAGCAACACTTATTTTTTTTAATTTAAAAAAAATCCAATATTATTTGAATTTTCTTAACAGATTTGTGTCATGCTCTTTAGTTACAACTCTGAACATAGAAAACGAAATCTGGATTGAAGTAGAGAGCAAAGACAAAAACCAAATAACAATGTCCGATGCTCACTGGCCGTGAGATAGGGACAAGGGATGAAAAGGGATAACATCACAGCCAAGAACACTTGTTTTGGAAATATCTATGAGGAAAGCTTCAGGAGCTTAGGAAGCCCTTCTGAGATGTGCGCCCTGGGGTTAGGTGAGTCTTTAGGATGAGGATCTTTAAGCAACATCCCCCATATGAGTGGGATTTTGGGCCACTCTGCAGCAGGCTCACCAGGCCACCAGGAGCCTCGGGTCACGTCTGCCAGCTTCCCGGGACTGGCCCACAGGGTGTGGAGCCACTCTGTTAGTGTATCAGTCAGGATCTGCCAGGCTTATGTGGCAGGAACAACCTGAAAAATTGCTGATTTAACCCGACAGAAGTGTATTTGTCATTCCGGCCATGTGTGGATGGGGCACACTCCGAGTCCCTCTTACACACGGACCTGGCCTGTGTGGGTTCTACTCAGCTTTTCCTGGGGCTGCCGGCTTTGCAGGGAAGGAAGCCCCATCAGCTGATCAAAACCGGGTATCTGCCTCCCCAACTGCTAAGGGGTGAACATGGGCAGTGCCACCATGTACCCGGGAGGAGAGGGAAGTGGCTTGGGGAGCCACAGAGTCTTTTCCACTAGGATAGAAGTGAAAGGCACTGGCTTCCACACCGCACTGTGCTGTGCAGTGACTCAGACTGCTGGGAACAACCACGTATCACAGTAGACCGTAGTTTCACGGGGTCTGTGGATCCTAGCAGGTCCTTTCACAAGCCCACCCCATGGCAGCAGCCCCTTGTGGGTGGTTGGATATGACAGGGTTATTTCTCCTCGGGGAGTCCGCTGCTCAGAATTGCCCAGACTTCTCTAATCCATCTTTTGGTCTCTCTCGTTTAGCTTCCTTCCTCGCCTGTTATCTCATTCCTTCCGCTTTAAGTTTACTTATGCTAAGGGATGCTTGCTTCCTGTTTTGAAAGCTCAACTTTGGTTGCATCACTCCCCCCTCACACAGAAATTTTTGGGAGATTCCCATTGTCTATAGTTTTGCAACTCAAACTAGTCCACAGACTAGCAGCATCAGCATTGACTGGGGTCTTATTAAAATGCACAGTTACCAAGTTACTCTCAGGAGTCAGAATCTGCATGTTAACAAGATCCCAGGAGATTTGTGTGCACATCAAGGTTTGAAAAGCATGTATCCATAGTATTATTTCTCAAATTTAGCAGCACAGTTGAATTACCTAGAGAGCATTAAAAATTTCTAATTCCTGGATTGCAGATCTGGAGTGATGTCTTACACCAAGATTCTCTAAAGCTCCCAGGTGACTCTATTGTGCATCAGAGTTTGAGAACCACTGCTGTTCGGGAACTCAAGCAACACTCCCAACCACCCTTTATGTGCCCCCCCAAAACCTTCCCAGTGCCAGCCATCCTTCACTCTAACTATATTGGACTGACCTCTGGTCCCCAAATTCACCCTATGCTTTGTCCATTTGTTTTTAGAGGTGAGGTCTCACTGTCGCCAAGGCTGGAGTGCAGTGACACAATCATTGCTCACTGCAGCCTTGAACTCCTGTGCTCAAATGATCCTCCTACTGCAGCCCCCCTGATTACCTGGGACTACAGACATGAGCCACCATGCACAGCTAATTTTTTTTATTTTTCTAGTGACAGTATCTCACTATGTTACTCATGCTGGTCTTGAACTCCTGGCCTCAAGCGACCCTCCTGCCTCAGCCTCCTGAGTTGCTGGGATTACAGGCTCTATGCTTTTATAGAAAGTGTTTTATTGTATTACCAGAAGTCACCAGACATTGCCTCCTCTAATGACTGGAAAGGGCTTAGGACCACCACATCTAAATGTTGCTTTGGAAATGCTGTGACTGCAAGTCACGGAGATACAAATACACTCAGATACTAATTCGTACATTTCGTATTTTCCTGGTTAATAAAATTTAAGACTTGATTTCCCCAGATGACTGCCTAAGGGTGCCTTTTACTATGTTACCGTGTTTCCTTTCTTATTTGATTCTTTACTTAACATCAAAAATATGGCAGATAATTGAAGAATGTGCTTGGTTTTGTTTAGTTAACTTTGAAGGTTATAAACTGAGGGGATTTTAAAAATATATTTGCCACAACAGCTATAGTAATCTGCTTTTAATTTCTCCCACTGCTTCAATTCAACTTCTGATCAGTGACACATATTTGAAAGACACTTGGTTTTGGAGACAGAAATCAAGATGCTTGACCTCTTTAATACCTTTCCTAATGGAATGAGGTTGCCACACATGGGCGGGTTCTGTCCGCTGGGCCGGCGGTTCACAAATGGAGCCCTGCCCTTTTGGAGAGAGCCCCTCTGTCACCATGGTGCCTGTTGTCTTGGGACCTCGCTCATGAGGATATTGCTTTCTTTCCCAAATGACCTCAGATAAATGTTAAACACTTTCCTTTATGTTTTTATTCAAGCAAGGTGTTAATTTCCAACACGACTTTTATGAGTACCGCAAGCAGCAGATGCTTTTTCATGTGAATGTTAAATAAGATTCAAGGTATGAAAAGCCTACTGCGAAGGGCCCAGAGGATCTGCGGGATTTGCTGGGCCACAGCAGACAAATGGCCTGCCGGTCTGTGACGAGTGTGCAGCCGGCACTGGGAGCACAGGGTCGGCTGGCTAACTCGTCAGGATTACCTGGGCTCTGCCCCTCACAGCCCTTGGAGAGTTAGAGCCCCACGTGCGCATCTCTCTGCACAAGCCATTGGTCAAACGCATGGAAATCCAGTATTAGTGGTGTCTGCCTGAGCCACTGTAAGTCACCTCTCCTTTGGGGCTCTGCACAGCCTGGAGGCGCGGGGCATGTGTCACACAGATCGAGAGTCCTATTGTGTCGATATGAATATAAACATGAAAGTGTGCCCTGGTGTCTCTGCTCGGCTCTTGCTGGGACCAGAGACTCCACAACAGTGACTTCAGCCAGGAGCCGATTAGAGGACTCTATGAAAAGTCTGAAACCACACACAAGGTTCTCCCTCACAAACAGTTGTTTCAGGGGCTGATATCAAGGACCCACAATTTTAGTGCTGGCAGTACTTCTGTGTTTTGTTAGCTCCAGCTCCATCCCTAAACAAACAGTAGAGAGGAGAAATAGGCATGAAGAGGAACTAAATTAAAAGCAGGGTGTGGTTACCTTTATGTCAACTCTCGGATATGTGCAACAAATATGAAAATAGATCTTAGGGGCAATAACATAGGTAGAAAATAGATGAGTGGCTTGTCAGATACAAAATGTAGCAGTATGTGCTTAGATGTGTTCTCACAACATTTTCAAATTTATATTGGCTATTTTTTAACCTCATCTAGCCTTTCTCTGGCTTCTGTTTTATTGTGCTTCTGTTCTTGACATCCTCCCCAGATTGGAATATTCTTATGACTTCTACAGGTATCCAAAAAGCTAGGACTGTGAAAGCCAATTTTGTATTTCCTTTTTAAATGTTTCGTTCAGAGTAAGCAAATGAACAACAAGAAGGAGAAAAGCACTTAAGCATGTTTCTCCCTGTTAGAAATTGTTTTCTGCTTTTTAACCTGAATACCAGAAAATGAAGTATTTCAAAGTGTTCCTTTAACAGACAATGTACTCAACCAAATTTCTAGTAGCATTTTTTTCAATGTTAAAATAGAAAAAGGAAGCTTTTTGAGGCAGTGGCATCTATTTTGATCAGCCTCAGTTGATGGCAATGTGCTATGAAGTGTGTGTTCTGACTAGTACACACTTTTTGTTAATGAGAATTAACACTAAACCCTTTTTGTTTCTATTCTTACTGTTTATCTTTCTATAGTGATATGTGTATTTTTGCCCTACTTAGAATAGATAAAATAATAGCTTTAATCTTTCTTTGATAATCAAAATGTTTTTCTAATGGGCTATAATCATGAATGTTTCTAGAATTTGTTGAAAAGGAAGTGTATAATCTAATGAATTAGTATATGTCAATTTTTCTTATTGTAAGACTTTGGAAGGTTTAGGAGTTCTGGGCTAAAGTTGGACTGCCCTAAGTCATATTTAGGAAGTTTTGTTTTGTTTAAAAATGCTCCATCTGGCATTCCCTAAAATTGAAATAAGGCAGCAAAATAAAGCTTGTCTGAAGATTCTGGCCCCTTGGGTTTTATAGTTAAGTAGGATTTTTGGTGAATTTATTTTGGTTTTCCCTTCCCTTTCATGTTCTGCCATGTCCCCAAACATTTAGGGCAAAGAGAATGAGGAGGGGAAGCCTGGGCTGGAATGTTCCTAGACAGGGTCCTGGGAATGTACCCTCTGGGATGTCACTGTCTTCATAGTCACCCCTTGGGGACACCAGAAAAGTTCACGTAAAGGGACTTTGGGGGAACTCCCACATGCATGGGTTTGGGTTTATGGACATTAGCTCTTCAGTGTCTGTGGTTTCAAAGTGAAACAGAGTCTTCTCCAGCTCAAAAACTTCTGTAGGTAAAATTTTATATGGAAACAAATTATTTTCCCTAAATCCTCATTAAATAAAGTTCAGACAATTGTCAAAAGCAAATATAGCTGTCGAGTCTTACAGATTATATGTTATGGTTCCAAAGAATGATGAGCCTCTGGTAGCCCCAGGGATGGGAGATTTTCATACTGTGTTATGATTCTGAAGTCACAAACTTAGCTGGAGTCAGACATCATCAGTTCTGTTCAATACCTTTTTGTGGTCTGCTTATTATTTGCAAGGTCACTAAAAGGCCCCTTCCCTCATGTTGCTTAAGGTCCAGCACAGTGTTTTGTCAGATAAGGTTTATGGACTCCTACTGGTCTCTGGTGGGCTAACCAGTGCATCTGTTGGCAGTTTGATAATTTTAGAGGACATATGATCTGTAAGATTAGTTGTGATGTTTGCAGATGTCCCATTGTATTCTTAATAGTACTTAGGTTTATACAGCAGGGAAACATCATTCTTAATAGTACTTAGGTTTATACAGCAGGGAAACATCGCACAACTCTCGGTGTGAGAAATGTAACCTTCTTTTATTTGTCTAAATTTGATTTTGTCTATTTCCCACTGTCTCCCTTCCCTCTACCACACACACACCACGTTGGACAAGGGTCTTGAGAACATTTGGGAAAAGGCACTCTCAGTCTCACCGTCCTGGGCATAATATGTCTCCGCCCTCACAAGAGAATCCCTTAAAGGCATTCAGCTCCTCTGCTTCTGTGTAAAACTGGGCACAGGGGCCTTTCACTCGGGCTCCAGAAGCTTCTACTTTTTACGTACAGTCACTGTATCCTGGAGCCCTCCCGCGGAGGCCCTGCCAGGAGGTTCCCCACAGGCCCGGGCTCCCGGTTTCCCCTTCTCAGCATCCTCTAAGCCTCTGTTACCTTCCTGGCTTGTGCCTCCTAAATTGCCTGTAATCTAGCTGTTTCTCCTCCCTCTCTGCACCCCCGCCTCCCTCTTCCTCCTCCCCTGGGCAGTCCTGTGTCACCTCCTCCCTTTGGTAGGTTCTCCTTCCTGCAGATGGTGGGAAGGAGCAATGCATAACACTGGTTAGCTTTGTTTTCCTCATGACTGTTACTGTCTGTGCAGCTATAACACAATACCATAGACTGGGTGGCTTATAAACAACAGAAATGTATTTCTCCAGTTCTGGATGCTGAGAAATTCAAGATCAAGGTGCCAGCAGGTTTGGTATCAGGTGAGGACCCACTTCTTGGTTCATAGATGGCCGTCTTCTCCATGTGTCCTCACATGGCAAAAGGGGCAAGGGATCTCTCCAGGGTCCCTTTTATAAGGGCACTAATCCTATTCGTGAGGGTGGAGCCTCATGACCTAATCACTTTCCAAAGTCCCCACATACTAATTCCAACACTTCGAGGGGTTGGATTTCAACATTTGAATTTTGGAGAGATGTAAATATTCAGTCCATTGCAGTGATAAAATATTAAATATTGCCCATATGGTTCTAGGACACTTTTCAGCTAACATTTAGTTAAAAGGGTATAATTCTCTGCAAATGTATTTTGTCTCACTCACATGTTAATATTTGCATATGCTAAATTTGCCTTTTTCATCAGTGGTTGGATCAAAGGTTCAGGTGGGTCATTGAAGTCCCAAAAAAGTGAAAATAATACATAAATCCTAGAACTCAAATCACATGCAAATGGTAATAGTTAACAAGCTTCTAATGAGACTGTGGATTGCGTATCTGCAAGTGTGATGACTTCTCAAAAGCAGCCAAAAAAGAAAGATACAAATAGGAAGTGTGATACAGAACATCAGAAAATTTGAACTTTTCATCGGGGAGCCATTTGACTCTAGCCCTTGGTGATGGTCTGTTATGGAATTCTGTTAAGTAGTTTCCTCATCTATAAGTGGAGATAGTAATAGAACTTACCTCAGAATTGTTGTGAGGAATAAACGAGTTAACGTATATATTAATAAAAAGTCTCTGTACACATTTATGTATTGTCTGTTATTGTAGATATTATCATGTCATTAACATAAAGCACAGTGATATCTCTCTATAAACCTATCAGGTTTTTCCAGAATGAATTAGAATAATAGTGCTGTGTTACAGAAGTGGTCAGTGTTCATTTTTGTTATCCAGTGTTTCTGCACCTTTTTAAAAATCACCAAAAAATATCAGCCCATGCATGTGACAAATGCCCATAAAGTAGATCCCGGATGTCCGGAAACCCTCGTCTAGCCTCAGGAGCTTTAGCTGGAGCAGGCGAGCGATAAGAGCGGAAGGTACTTTCCTCCTGTTAAAATTGGAGTACCGAGGGCCTCCATCTTGAAAAACAGGGGACTGTCTTTACCCACCCTGTTCTCCTTTCCGGCTTGCTTCCATGTTTTTTTAGAACCCCACTGCTCATATGCCAAAGGGATCACATGGGCCGAGGCTGTGGACTTGGACTTTAGGGCAGCGGTCCCCAATCTTTTTGGCACCACAGACCAGTTTCATGGAAGACAGTTTTTCCAGGGATGGAGGGTGGGGGTGGAGCATCACTGGGTGGGGGGCAGGTGGTGCGGGGCTCAGGGCGTGACATGCAGCCCATTTCCTAACAGGCCACAGACCTGTTACTGGGCCGCAGTTTTAAGGGACCTGCCGCAGCTGCTCTCCTCCCTGGCATGTGTGGCTGGCGCTCCCACAGCCTTCTGGGGTGGCGCTGCCTTTGCAGTTGCTGATTTCCCTGAGCGGCTTGCCTTGGTCTTCCCCTCCCTCCATCATCTTCCTCACCCGCAGTGACAGCTCCTGGCTGCGTTTCTGAAGCCGACTCTACCCTGACCCGCAGGCCCACAGCTCCAGCTGCCGTGGATCTGCTGGCCTGGGTGATCGCCTGCACTGGGATTAAACATGGGGTCCTGACTCACCTCTAAATGGCTGCAGCCTTCCCCAGGTCACCTGGTGTGGGCCTCAGTGTCACCGTCCCAGCCCCTCCTTCCCGGCTCCCTGTCAGCTTTTCTCCATTAGGCCTGGATGGGCAGCCTAGAGCAAGTCCTCACTCCCTCCTGTTTGAGCTACTTCTTCCTGAATCCCAACCAGTGTCCCTTTGCCTGTCTCCCTACCTCGTTTCATCCTGAACCTGGCTGTCCAGCCAACCCTCCTGGAGGGCAGACCTAACACCTTCCTGCTGGGAAGGGCACAGTGCTTCTCCGCTGTCCCCACTGAAACCCAGTGGCTTTGTCTTTCACTCAAGGCCCTTTTGGTTCCGGCGTAGTCTCAATGTTTCCTTCAGTTTCCCTACTTGCCTGGCCTCTGCTTGAGCCATTTGGAACATTCCCATTTCTTGACAGCCCTCCACGCAGCCATCCTCGAGCGTGCGCTTGTGCCCCTGCGTCTCCCCGTCTCTCACTGCCCATCTCGATGCTGCCGCCCACACGAGGCCACTCCTTCTCTCCCGTCTGCCGTGCTCCCGCCCCCTCTGAACCTCCACCACACTTTGCCATCGTCTTCTCCCTGATGAGCATTATCTTTGTCTTCTGTGTTTGGCAGTGACATGTTTGTTTTCCTTCCTCCATTAGATGGCAGCACTCTGGGGCCAGGGGCTGCGTCTTAGTCGCCATCGTGTCCCTCCCATGTAGTAGCCTAACGATCAATAGTACTTTTTTTTTTGAGACAGAGTCTCACTCTGTTGCCCAGGCTAGAGTGCCCTGGCATCAGCCTAGCTCACAGCAACCTCACACTCCTGGGCTCAAGCGATCCTCCTGCCTCAGCCTCACAAGTAGCTGAAACTACAGACATGCGCCACCATGCCCGGCTCATGTTTTCTATATATTTTTAGTTGGCCAATTAATGTCTTTCTATTTGTAGTAGAGATGGGGTCTCGCTCTTGCTCAGGCTGGTTTCGAATTCCTGACCTTGAGCGATCCTCCCACCTCGGCCTCCCAGAGTGCTAGGATTACAGGCATGAGCCACGATCAATAGTTCTTGAATTAAACTTGGCCCATGCTGTCTCCCTTACTTCAGGTCCCCTCCCTATGCCATGGCCATGATGCTGACTTCTTACGGACTAGAGGCTCCCTGGGCCTGGCTGGCAGCCTGTGCCACTTACCCTGTCTGGGATCCTGACAATCACCCCAGGAGGTTCTTTTAAACCCAAGGCTACGTTGACTGTTGGGTTTTCCACAAGGAAGACTATTAGCTTGCCTTTGAATGAGGCCTTTGGCTACTAACCAGGGCAAGACAGTTGCTAATCACTGGCCATGTTCTAACTTTCTGTGCTATTCTTCCTTGTTTATGACTGAGAAATGCATTCAGCAACTCCTCCTTCTATATTAATTCTATTACTCTGTCTCCAGCCCAGAAATTTGCCCATGTCACTGGATGAAACACACAGAACAGCCTCTGGACAAGGCTTTTGTGAGACTGTGAAGCAGTATGAGAAATTGCGGTCTTTCCATCCATTGATAAAGCTCCGGTTGTTTCCATGTCACAGTCAGCAATGCTTTAATAAAGCCGGAGCAGAAAGCTTAGCTTTCTCCTGTGTGCCTTGATGAACCAAAATGTTTTGATTTTGTTTTAACAGAGGCACAGCCAGCCAGAGCCTGTAAGTGCTTGCTTGTTCCTACCCACTTCCATTCTTTTGTATGTGCTTTTCCCACTTTCTTTCATTAGAGAGCTGCTGGATGTCATCACCTTGTTGCCGTGTTTGCTGAAAGAAATGAGTGTGTCTGTGCAGTGTCCTGTCGGTCCCTGTCTGGAGGTAGCAGCATGGGCCTACCCCGAGCCGTGCTGGCAACGCGGGCTTCACTCATAAAAACAGCTTCTCATTACCAGTTGGGCAACTGGAACAGCCATTATTCCAATATTACATGGATTTGAAAAACAAATTCTGCACCTGAGAATGAAGTGGTACCAGGACCTTCAACAAACCGCTAAACATCAGAAAACCTCAATGCTAGTTCGGGCTTCACCACTTACGAACACATTACTGCTGGATCGGAGACAATTTAGATAATTCTTTGCAGCCTGGGCCCACAGACTTGCTCAGAGTCACCCAGAATCTTTGGGAGGAAAGCCGAGACCAGAACCCAGGTCTCTGTGGGTCAAGTTCAGGACTCTGGGCAGCATCAGGCTCCTTCTATGCATCACTGTCAAGCACTAGTGTCCTTGTGCACAGACCACGAGTCGCACTTTTTCTGCCTCCCGAGGAAGAGAAGGGCAAATAAGACAGCAGAGGCCGATGTCTGCTCAGAATCCCAAGGTGCTGCCCAGCTCACCTGGAGCAGCTCCTGTCCTTCCTTCCGCCCACCAGTCCCCCAGTGCGCCTCTCCTGGAGACCCCCGCCTCATCTCTTGTTAGCCTCGGGGCCCAGAGAGGGGCACAGTCCCTGCCCTCAGCTGCCTCCAGTCCCAAACAGAGGGCAAGAATTTAACAAGCAGTAGGTTGCAGCTGTGGGAGCCCAGAAAAGAAAGGCGTTGACTGCTAATTCCTTATTGCCAGGACAAATGCTATGGAATCTAGGCAGTGCCCCACAGGAAAGGCGCACTGGAATTGAACCTTGAAGAATGAGCAAGAATTACCCAGGTGGAGCCGTTGGGGAGGAGGTTGTGGGAAGAAGGAAATGCGCAGGCCTGGGAGGTGTGTTGTGTTTATAGGGCAGCGAGCAGTCTGGCCTGGTGGTAAAAGGCCTAGGTAGAAGATCTTGGTACCAACATTGTTCTGGAGGTAGTGAGTAGTCATTGTAGAAAATAACAGCTTAATTTTGTTAGAAACTTCCATCCTTTAGATTTGCCCAGGAGGTGGGATTTGCTTATGGGTCGAGCCTAAATCTACAGTTGCATTGGATTGGTTTTTTTTTTTTTTTTTGGTCTAATTTTACTCTTTGTCAGGATGTGAGATCCAAGGGGATCTGTCATTGGCCAGCTCATGGCCATTAATCAGTAGGTCCTAAGTGGTCATGAGCTTCAGCTTGTCCTGTGGCCTCTTAGGGTGTGGGAAGCCACAGCTGTGACCCCAGGCAGCTGTCCTGAAGGGAATGGGTTGAAAAGGGGCTGAGTCTTGGAAGTACCTCAGTGCAATCCAGCAGAAATCCGTGCATGCCAACCGAATGCAAACCTCTGCACGGACCACTCAAGGAGGCTTGGCTGACCCTGAGCTCATGACAACACCCCACATCTTTCTGTGCCCCTCTCCACCACACACCCTTCCCATTCTTAAGATGGTCGAATCAATTAGCTCTAGAAGCAGGGTGCTTGGGAATCCGAGCAAAGTATGGACTTTAGCTAAAGAAATGTGCTGACCCTGGTTCCCTGCTGTGACAATATACCAGGCTAATGTGAGGTGTTAATAACAGGGAAACTGGAAGCCGGCAGTGGAGACTCTATAATCTTTCTAATTTTTCTATAAATCTAAAACTCTTTTAAAAGAAAAAGTATATTAAAAAATAATTACATAGACTTACAATTAAATAACAATTAAAATAGAGGTAACAAATATTCAAAACATTTTTTTTTTAAGTATTCACCTCACCAGGTTATTTTAAACATGGCAAGGTACCACAACGAGATGTCCAGAGCGGTTGGAGTAGCTGTGTCTCCCTCCGTCGTCCTTCTCAGCCATTCCTGATGTCGCGAGTGACGTTAGTGCCTTCATAGCATTCACACAAGATAGTAAATTTAGATTTAGAAACCTGAATTAATTACAAAAATAAATCAGGCCAACAAATGCCTTAAGCTCGAGCCATCTCTTGAGATGCACAGTCTCTTGGGGACCCTTCTGGCTCCCAGGCCCCCAGTCTCCTGTGAGTGGCACAGAGGGTGGCAGTGCCCATAGTGGGGCTAGGTACCTGGCACGGGCATCCACATCCCTGCACCCCCTTACAACCATGGTCCCTGCTGAGCACCCGCTGTCCGCTCTCCGTTTCCTCAGCAGCCCTGGAGCATGTGCTGTTCCGTCTCTCCCTGTGAGATGGTTGAGCTCAGAGGGGTGCGTCCCCTCCCCCCCCCCACGCTGCTAGAGCAGCAGAGCCAGGTGAAACCGAGGCATGGCTGGCAGTAAAGGCCATAGCCCTCTTTCTGCTGCAGCCCTTGCCTCTCCCCCAGCTCCCCACCCACCTGTCCCAGTCCTTGCTGCCTTAGTAATCCCAAATGGGACGCGGGGGAGAGCTCCTGCGCTCACTCTGCTGATCGGTGCTCCACCGGCCGACACGCCACCCCATCAGGCACACAATGGGGCTCTGCTACTAATAATCCTTCGTCCAGAAGCACATGCAGCAGGTGCCCTTACCTGTACCTATACCTGTACCTAAAGTGGAGCATACAGAAAGCGTCCCTTTGTAACTTTCACTGTCACCATTGTGATACTTCCATCTGAGAAACTTTCTCAAAGTAATAGAAAGAGCCAAGCTGCAACATATAATGTGCTCCCAGCTTATCCTGGCCTTTGCCGCCAATGGGCAATCACAAACCTTTAACAGTCATGGCAGTCTGACTTCATGGTAGGGCTGCAGAGTTGGGATTTTTTTTAATTGTATTCTCTTTTACATTACTTAGGAATGGACACATTTGACAGGAAAGAAAGCAAGTGATACACAGTGTAGGTGACAATACACTGTATCCAGAGATGGCAGCATTTTGGTTATAAAACATCAATGTCAATGTTATATCTGAGCAAAGTAATGTAGTACACAGTTCTATTTCAATTTCCAAACCAGAAGAATACAAAGAGATTATGCAAGTGAATTGGAAAAATACTGCTCATTTTGGCAAATGCTAAAACTGTGTAAATTCTAGTTATTATAACAGTGAAATAAGGTTTATTTTGGCATATTCTTTTGTAGGACATGTTTGCTCACCTTACAAATGGAATAGAGGTCTGGAGATGTTGACAGGGAAATAAATTTAATTAACAGCACATTTATTTGTCACTGTAAATGACACTCTCTCTCTCCCTGGTAGCACATCAAATGCACACACACATCCCACACTGTTGATTGTCTGGCCAATCCTGGTGTGCCCACGGGGAGGTCCTGCGTGCATTTTTCAAGGTAGAAAGAACACTGCCAAGTGATGCAGCTCTAATACATGGCTTTCACAGGAGCCCTAGCATGCTTGCACGGGCCGTTGCAGACACGGGGGCGGTGCTTTGCCCTGTAGGCCCACGGTGATTTGGCCCAGGTGTGGCATGGCCCCTGCCCGGCCGAGTGGCAGCCCCAGAGAGCAGAGCAGAAGAGTATATTGCTGCCTTGCTCTACCATGTTTTCCAGAGTCATGAAATGTATCCCATATGTTTAAATCTCTTCCTTGGCTGATTGCCTTGTGCAGTTGATACATACAGTACAACAAAATAAAAATAAAAAAAAAACTGTTTGGGAGCAAACATGAATGGGAGAAAATGCTGCAGCTCTGTGTTGAGAGCATGTGTGAGCATATAAATCCCATTGTATGTGCGTGTGTGTCTGAGCTGTGCTTTCAGAGTGCCATTTATAAAATATTTATCATAGTTTCACTAATGAGGTTCATGAAGAGCCCTTGTTATTGAAAAGGAGCCAAAGCACTTTCCTAATTTAGGAGGCCATTGTTGGGGTCCAAGAGTGAGGACCAAGGCAGAAGATAAGAACCCAGGAAAAGCGAGTAGGTCTGTTGACATTAGCAATAATATGCAGCCACCTCCAGCAAAGGCACCAGCAAAGGGCAGGGGTCTGGAAGGGTCATCTGTGGGATTCATCCTTTGCTATCCCCACATGTGTGGCCATGGGCTGGGCAGTCTGGCCCTCTTGCTCAGAGTCCATTAATGTGGTGTCCTTCTTAGATCTCTTGCTGCTGCTCCTAAATCTTCCTGTGTAGCCTAAAACCAGAATGACAATGAACTTATTAAGTCACAAAAGACAGAACCTTTTGAAGATAATGCCCATCATAGGAATTACTAAGGACAGAGCCGACAAAGTCAGGAAGACTTTTGGGAGCCTCTACTAGGTGTCCCTAATTCCTGCGGTTTCTAGGGGAGATTGCTGAAGAAACGAGTACCCCTGAAGGAGCTGACCCGAGGAAAAGCAGATGAGACTAAAAACAGTTTGCTTTCATTGAACACTTCGCCTGCACCAGATGCTGTTCTAAGTGCCTTAAATGTATCCACGCATTTAATCCGTACAAACCATTGTTATGATGTTGGGGCACTTTAGGCCTCAGCATTCCTCAGAAAACATAGTCTCTCTCTCTGACCTTCTCCTGCTCTCCTTTCACCTGCTCCTTTTGCTCCCCAAGGCAGGCCTCCAACCTTCCCCTGCCTTTCTCTGACCTACTTTGTCTGACTGTGG
>CAUYRT010013526.1:0-18173 GCA_963574885.1 Lepilemur ruficaudatus
GTGAAGCTGCTGATCACAGGTGAAATTTCTATTTTACTCGGGAAGTCTGAGCTCTGCTCTTAAGGCTCAGCAACTGATTGAATCAGGCTCACCTGGATTACGTATGGTAATTTCATTTATAGTTATAACTACTGATTACCAACTGAATATGGACATTATTCACATCTACAAAATACCATCAAAACCACATCTAGATCAGTGTTTGATTGAATATCTATAGACCGTAGCATAACCAAGTTGACCCATCGAAAGACCATCATAATTGCTAATATAACTTTAATACCATTTGTAACATTTAGGATGGGAGAACCGAGAAAAAGGAAAGGGGCTAACTTTTTGATTTGGAATTGATTACAGCTGAATTATTAATAATTATGTAATTAATTATTTTGGTAATTTCAACCTCTTCAATTTAGATCATTGGACATTTTTGTTAAGACTACAATAAATACCATTTTACCAAGCATCAAGTTCATAAGACTTGTTTAAAATAGTGAAATGTGTGGAGGATGTATGCAAGAAAATACAAACTGTAGTCTGGTTTGACATGCTAGAGAACTAAACATAAAAGTTAAATATAGGGTACAAAAAAACTCACACAGAGTCTTATTAATTTTTTAAAACATTTTTCTTTGAAAAAACTTTTCACTGAAAACATATTGATTACATGAATGAATTGTGAAATATTGTCAAGATAATGACCAAGGAAAATTACATTCCTAAATAAGACTCTATTGTAAATAATTATTTTTGAAAGTTATTTTATTGATCATGCATAAAATAACATTTTTGAGAAATGAACATATTCTACCTTTAAACAATGTACATCTAATATAAGTACTTCTTTTGTTAAGTAAAATTAGTTTTGTACGTTTAAGTATGAGTATAACTTTAAGCATCAGCATAATTAAGTGGAAACATATCAGGTCTATATAATTTAAATATTCAAATGATTAGTGATCTTAATTGACATTCTAATTATTATGTTTTCAAAAGATTAAAATCAAAAAATAAAAAACTTGACATTTATTTTATTGCTTACAAAATCCACATTTTACACTGAATTAATACACGGCAATCATAATACATGAACACATAATATGAAATAATAGCAAAATATATAATTTTGTACATGTGTTAATCTTAATACCTATATCTGCAATAATTGATATCATAAATAACGTGGTGACCTAAAAGCAAATATATTTGAAAATAATTTGAAAAGAGACCCAAATAAAAATAAGTTTAGAAGCTATGCTGAAAAGTTAATGTACATTTTCAGGGCGTTCACAGGTAGAAGAAAGCAATAGATACAGTCCCCTAGTCTAGCACATCCATACTCATAACATCTATTTGCTTTGCTTTGTCAAAACATATGAAAAATCATTAAAGTGTTTTAATAAATGTCTGGTTTTCCTGCTCATTCATCTTATAAATATTAATTAGCCATGGATCAGGCAATTAAAGTTTAATCAATTTGCACTAATTAGCACCACATACTTGCATAAAAAGATAAAACCAACTCCTGCATCTGGCTGTTATTTGCAGTTTTTGTCAAGTGCTGATGAGTTTAATCTTGAAGGGAAGATTAAGAAGAAAAGAAAAAAATAAATCAAAAAAGTAGTGTTAATTTTATTAAATTTTCACTCAAAGTACTGGTCATGAGTATCATGGAGATAATGCCAACAACATTACACTTTTTCACTGAAACCTGATTCACCAGCTTCTTCCTCATAGCATTGTCCAGTGGGGAGGGGCTCCATATCTTCTGCTTGTTACACTGCTAGATGCATTTTATTTAATCTTCACTGTAAATCCAAATCTGATTCATTTTTATTTTTTGTGACTTAAAAATTTTAAAATGAAGGGTCCCCGTAGCCGTAGACTTTAAGGATCAACTTTCTTCCTTCGGAAGGAATGTGAATGATCTACGTGGAAAGTGAAATTAAAAAGCTGTAACTCTACAAGTGAAATTGAAATTTCTTCACTAAAAATTATGTGTAACTATGATGATGAGAGAAATCTCTAGAAGTCTTAAAATTTGCATTCTGATCTTTGGTGGGCATATCATTAGCTAAACACATTTTTGTCCCCCATAGACTTTAGGAGACTAACTTCTGCTTCTCTGTCTTTGACTTCTGAATTTGATTAAATAAATTACACTGCCAATCTAGTAAGGAGACATTGTACAGTGCATTTGCATTACTATTTTGTGTTTTAATAACCAGAGAAAATAAAGTGTTCCATTACTGCCTATTCATATAATTGACAAGGATTATAGGGAATGGAACTAGTCTTTAATCACTGATGGAAATTTATCTTAGGCTTGGCAGGTAAAACTACACGTTTTAAGATGATTTAGCATTGTACTAAAAAATAGAGCATGATTCATAAAAAAGCCATGCACCATTTACATAGGGATTTTTATTCAGTTTATGCAAGAATAGACCAGTGAATGGTTATTGATATTTTTCAAATAAAGTATGTATGATTCATTAAACTCTCTATTCCCTTGTGAACAAGCCACTGCTCTGTTAGGCACTCTTTGAGTACATATGCCATAAAGAAAGCAGAGACAGAAAGAGAAGGTGTCATGCTTCAATGCCTTCTTTTTTAAAAAAGTGCCTAAAAATGAGATCACATGCAGTAATAGATAACTACATCTGTAGACTGCCATCTGATTTTCAATACATGTGATTTTCACATGGTTTTTGGAAAAAATGTGAATTTCTTTTGTCAATCCATTATATATATATGCTGGTATAGTGATATATTTTATATATTCTTTCAAAAGTAAGATTATAAATCAAATTTTAATGCCGTAGAATCTTTCTATGATGAATAAAAACCAGTATGAAAAAATGCTTTATAAAATCTAAATTACTACAAAAAACATAGGTTTATAGGGGCAAAGAAAGAAGATATCACTGCTATACTTCAGTAGCCTCCTCGTGAACATATTCCCTATAGTCTTACATGAATGATTTTTAAAGTCCCCAGCCTTAAGTTTATAGGTAAAGGAAGGCTAGAATAAGATAGTGGAAAGATCTGAATAGCTATTAATTTTCTGCCCACTTCCAAGCTACTTTAGTCGATGTTCTACTCTTTTTAATTCCCTACTTTTACCCATACAAAATAGGGGTTCATTCTCAATTTTAACGTAAGTACTTTAACAATAAGTACTTGGTGACCGCAGATTTGTTCATCACAAGTGGGTAACCAAAAAACATACCACTTGTAAAATAGTAAAAGCAATTGAATATGTCAAGCCAAGAGAAGTTCAGACATCATAATTTTCTTCAAATATTTAAACATGTACAACATGGAAGATGACTCTAAACTTACTCTGTTTTATTCTAGGAAAAAGATATATAGAAGTCACAGGAACATATATACATTTACTTTATGTAGAAAATGACCCTTAAAAAGAAATGTGTTACATTTAAGTGGCTTGTCATGTGAAGAAATGAAGCCAGTTGATACTTCATGGAGATTCTCTGTCATGAATTTTGCTGAAGAGTAGACTTGGAGACCAGTTATAAGAAAATATGAGAAAATAGAAAATATGATATAAATATGTAAACCATAATGTAGTTGGATAACACACTCATTTTAAAAAATGTATTTATAAATTGCTAAAGATATCACACAAAGAATGAAGCAAATATAACTTCCCTATCCATTTAATTTTAACGCAAATAAATTCTCTTTGTTATATTAACCTGGCTCCACGAAGCAGTACATTTGCCTTTGTAAACTGGGAGCCAAGTATTAACAAGTGCCTTCTTCCTTGAGCAAAAAGAAAAAAGAAAGAAAGAAAGGAAAAGAAAAATAATAATAAGAAGAAAGCACAATTTTTGTGGCGCGGTTTTCTGACTCTCTGTGGCTTACAAGTCTTCTCAGACTCTACATTTTTCTGAGAGAAGAAAGCCCATGTAAAAATTATGTTGGCTTTATTTTTTCTTCACAGGCCTTCCCCATCCATTGTACATTTTTGAGAAAATATAATTAAGAAATAATTGGATTTTTATAGCTTACTCTGGCTTACCCAATAGAATTTCCTCCTTCTGTATATACACTATTCATTAGAGGAATTAAAACTATAGAGTAGAAGAAAGCTTCCCTTCTCCAGACAATTAGAGATATCACTGTTCATTATCTGAAAATAGAGTCACAGGCATGGATGATATAATCAGATAGATTTAAAGAAAGCAAATGAAGGCTTAAGAATGTTCAAAGGAAAAAGGCATCGCATATTTTGAATTGGTTGATATTTTGTCCTATTTTTCAATAATATAATTTAAAGGTATTATATACTACTATTAATAAATGAAGGTATAAAATAACTTATGGTAATAAAGTCAGAGAGAAATCTGTTTGTTGTAGCTTTTTACAAAGCTAAATGGCATAAAATTCTTTTTTATCTGAATCAAGTTTAGATGCACATTTAAAAAATACAATTGTGTTAACTAATTAACTTATTTTTTAAACACTAGTCATTTTCTAAAGTTGTACTTATTTAAATAAATAGGTGAATCAAAATTGCTTCCAAGAGACAGAAACCCATATACATAAATAATACCCATACCTACCTTCTGTATAGGTTTGTTAATAAATTCACTCTATAACTTATTACAAAAGAATTACACATATTTATATAACTATCTTACATAACTAAAAGTGATTATTTTTCCCATTATCAAAGTATATTGTTCCCTTTTAGATTTCACATTGAAGATGTCTTAAGTGATTTTTTTGAATATAATATCATTAAGTGTCAATGAATTTTTTGAATCACAAATTAAATCTGCCTGGCAACTAGCATAAAAGATCTTATTTTCCCCTAGTATACACTTTTACTTTCCATTAAGATGTAGGGAGAAATAATCATGCAGTGAAAAAAACAATATAGATTTTAAAGCAAAAATATTAAATGCAGTATATGCACTCTCCCTATGATAAAATACAGATAGACTAGGACAAACTATGTTTTAATTAGTCAAGTAGAAAGAGTGTTTGAAAGTGTAGCAGAAATTATGTGTAGAAATATGAGTGTATTCTTCCCTAGATGATATTTATGCTGACTTAATTTCATTTTAATTAGATATAGTGGTTTTATTTTTTAATCATCCACTAATTAATTAATTTTGATAAAGAGAGTGTTTTGACAATTTTTGCTTGATCTTTTTTCAGGAATTTCAGGAAATGGGAATATTTTGTCTGGAAAAATTTTGTTTCCAGCAAAAAAATAAATAAATAAAAAACTCCACAACAACCTACATCAACTACCACTATATTGCAAACTATCTATGCAGACAGTTAAATATTTATTTGAAATTTCACCATTGATACTGGTGTAGTTTGAATGTGTCTCCTCCAAAATCCAAGTGTTGTCCCTGTAATAGTATTGATCTTGGAGCTACTGGGCTTGAATACTGTGAGAAAATAAATTTTTGTTCTTTATGAATTATGCAGTCTCATTTATTTTGTTATGGCAGCACAAATGGACTAAAACATATACCAAATTGTCATGGCGATTCTCCAGAATTGAATGCCTTTGTATTCCTAGAAAGGCATCATTATTCACTCCTTCAAGACACAATTTATAAAATTTTCTCTAGAATTCCTTTTCTTATTAATAGAAAACCAATTACTAAGAAATCCCTTTTGTCCCTTGTAAACCTTTCTCATATTTAAATATTGTAGTCTTCATGTACTCAATGAGTATTTTGCATTTCTTTATCATGTCTTCCCATGAGAAAACATGCCTAATTAAAACACTTGTACAGTGCCAAGAACGCCATGCAAACTCGGGAAACATGAAACGTGCTCGAAATGATTTTTATACTTTTTCATCCACCATTGCTTGAGAAACTATTAATACCAATGTCTAGGAGCAACTGCAATGTGAAAAAATTTAATCGGGTTTTAATGATTAAGTGAACTTTGGGAGCCAGATATGATAATGAATTTTAAACAGACCTTATTAGAGGTATTTTTTAAAAGTGGTTAGGAAGAATTATTTTTAAATGAGACCATTTGTTGCAATAAACAAAGTCTAGAAAATCTGGAATAAAATACGGTTGGTAGAAGGGGTATGACTACAATATCCTTTCTTTCTTTTCAAGAAATAGACTGACGTGTACTTTTTGGTAACTATCTTCAAACTAAAAGTTTGCAAACTATTTACTTGAAATACAAACCTGACAGTAAAATACAGGATATACTTTTGAATAAATTCTGATATTGGCAAAGGTTCTGTTTAGTGATATCTCTAATTTCCTTTCATGCACATGCCTCTCAGAATTTCCTGTGCCTGTGGCTTGTCTAACTGGCATCAAATACTCATCCTGATACATTCTTCCTAGTACCTTGTCTTGATATATTTTTTAGTGTGCCTCTCCATTTTCTACCAAACTCCAATCAAAATGTATGTCTTTATTTTTCATTTCCATGTGATCAGTTTGCCAACTGTCAGACCAGATGTTTCATGTAAAACTGCCTTTCTCTTGCCATCTAGACAAGTGGGGAAATAGACTCTATCATCTATCTAAAGGAAAAATCATTTCATTTTGTCCAGAAATTCAGCAGAGCATATAAAGATGGCTTATTTCTATTCCATGATGCTTGGAGACTAAGCTGGGAGAGCTGGTATGGATCAACTGGATATATATACCTCTAGGGCTTCAGTTCTTACTCTTAGCTTGGTTGGCTGTAAAGTCCAAGAAGTTTTGACTCATATGCTTGATAGTTCTTTCTATGTGTTCTCTCTCTCTTTCTCTGTGGCTAGGTTGATTTTCTGAGTATGGAGGACTCCAGGTAGTTGGACATGGCATCTGACTTCACAAAGAAGTAAAAGAAGTTGTCAGTGTTCTTGTAGACATAAGCTAGGAAAGGATAGATCATCACTTCCTCTATGTTCTATTGGTTATAGCATATACAAGGCCAGCTCATACTCCAAAAAGGAAGGGTGGCAAAGAATTTGCTGCCACCCCTGGCCACAAATTCTTCACATTCTGCCCACTATCAAAATGTACTCAGCCCATCTCAAGATGCCCCAAAGTCTCATCCCATAAGTTATCAGACTCGAGTCTGGGCATTTATCATCTAAATGGTTCCAAGTGTGGGTTAGACACTTCTGGTATGGTTTCTCCGGTGTAATTTCTCAGGTATGACTCCTCATGATCTGATGATTGTGAAATAAGGTTATGTGGCTTCCACACATACAACATACATTTATAAGGCATGGATAGGAACACTTCAATAAATGCTCTTATTCAAAAAGGGGGCCTGCCAGGGATATAGAGCTGTTACTAGTCTATAGCATTTCTGAAATCCTGTCAAGTTCATATTGCTGGATTCTTAGTTCTCTGTGGCTGCTGACTCCATCCTGTGACTCATTCTTTCTTTTCTGTAAAAAAAGGTGCTGATGTTCGATGCTGAGTAGCTTTCTCATCCTATTTTCTAGTTGTAGAAGTTCTAGTACCTAAATACCCTCTTTTCATTTTCAACTATCTCTGCTACTTGCAGACAAAGCTTGCACAATTTCTTTAACATTTCTTGGTTCTCCTTTGTTTTGTATTTTAATCCACTCAGACAGACACCATACCGAGAAATCTTTTTTGAGAAAGGTCTCTCTCTAACTTGGGCTGAGTTGTCCTTACAGCTCTCAGAAATCTTTTTGTCTCACTGAACAGATCTGCTAGGCACTGCCATAAAATATTTGATGTCTTAACAAATGATCTTGCAGGCAAACGTCATTTGACATGAGAGTTTTTCCGTGGATAAGAAACATGCATTTATAAGGCAGTTAATATTGAGCCCGGTACTTCCTGATTCAGAAATGTTTTCTCTGGATCTGGCTTGAGACTAAACAGTTCATTCTTTAGTTCATACCTCCTTAGACATACCTTATTTTATACAGCTAAAAGAAATTCATTTTCTTGTTAAACATTCTGACAATCTCCTTGGCCAGTTTCACTAGTTCATTAGACATATTTCGACTTCCCAGAGGTCTGCCGAACATTTTGCCACTCTATAACATGTCTCTTTTTATCAGCCTCCAATAACGATTTTCTCATTGTCCTTTAACCTTGAACTAATAATCTTATTGAGGCCTTTTGGTTCAAAGATCACCACCTTATTCCAAGGACAGTGCTACACATTTAGGTTTATTCTGGCTTTTTATATAAAGTTGGGAAGGGCCTTCATTCTTTATTGTGAAAGAGTTGTAAAATTGATGTTATTTAGTTTTTCCATGAATATTTAACAGAATTCACCTGTAAAATCATCACCTCCTAGAGATTTTTTCTTTTGGAAGAAAGATGATGAATTCAACTTCTTCAATAAATATTGAGATATTCAGATAGTCCGTTTCATCTTTGTCTGTTTTGGCATTTTATTTCTCAAGGAATTTGTACATTTCATCTAAATAGTAAAACTTGTTGGCATATATGTATTTACATGATTCTGTTATTACCACTTTCAGTTTTTAAGATCTGTAATAGTAACTCCTCTTTCAGTATCCACCCGTATTACTAATTTTTATCGTTTTTTTCTTGATCATTCTAGTTAGGGGTTTATTGATTTTCTTTTCTTTTTAAAGAGCCAGTTCTTGGCATTGTTCATTTTCTCTGTTTTTATTTCTTATAAAAATTCTGCAGAATTCTTCTAAATGTTTTAGTTCTGTCTACTGAGACTTTATTTTGAATATAGGGTTTTTTTTTAATGCTACTTAAGATAGTACATCTTGGATTATTGTGCTCAGATCTTTCTTCTTTCTGAATATTATCATTTCAAGCTATAAATTTCCCTCTCAGCACTACATTAGATGTACCTCACAATTTTGATATATTTATTATAATTTAGTTCTCATTATTTTCCTTGATATTTCTCATTTTTTAACTCATTAAATATTTAGAAGTGTGTTGTTAAATTTCCATACTTTTTTGAGGGATTTAGTTCTTAAGTATCTTTTTTTTTCAGCATATTATGAGAGTACAAATGTTTAAGTTATGTGTGTTGCCTTCCCCCCTCCCCCCTGGAGTCAGAGCTTCAAGCATGTCCATCCCCCAGACGGTGCGCATCACACTCATTATGTATGTGTTTACCTGTCCCCTCCTCCCCCCTCCCATCTGCCCGACACTCGATAAATTTTATTCCTATATGTCCACTTAGGTATTGATCAGTGAAACCAATTTGCTGGTGAGTACATACGGTGCTTATTTTTCCATTCTTGGGATACTTCACTTAGTAGAATGGGTTCCAGCTCTGTCCAGGAAAATACAAGAGGTGCTATATCACCATTGTTTCTTATAGCTGAATAGTACTCCATGGTATACATGTAGCACATTTTATTAATTCACTCATGTATTGATGGGCACTTGGGTTGTTTCCACATCTTTACAATTTTGAATTTTGCTGCTATAAACTTATTTGTATTGGTTTCTAATTTAGTTTCATTGTAGTCAAAGAATATATTCTGTATGATGCCAATAATTTTAGAGTTTTTGTAACTTGTTTTAAAGTTCAGCTTATGGTTTCTTTGGGAATGAACCATGTACACGTTTACTTGAAAATATTCTGCAGTTGTTGGGTAGTATTCTATAAGTATCAGTTAGTTCAAGGTGTTTAATAGTGTGGTTAAGATAATTTATTGTTTACTGATTTATTAATCTGATTGTTCTATCAGTTGCTGAGAACAGGTTGTCAAAATATCCTGTTATAACTGTAAAATTGTTTACTACATAGAGTTTCTGCCTTATATTTTTAGGCTCTATTATTAGCCACATGTACTTTTATAATTATTAACTTGATCTTATGAATTGACCCTTAATCTTTATATAATATTCCTCTTTTTCTCTAGTAATAATTATCTTACAATATGTATTTTTGATATTCATATAGCCACTACTATAGCATTCCTAAGTTTACTTACTACTTGTGAAGTATATATTTATTTTATCCAGTTATTTTCAACTTATGTGTGCCTTTTTATTTAAAGTGGCTCTTATAGATAGCATACTGCTTGGTCTTGCCTTTTTCTCCTTTCTGGTAATCTTTGCCTTTTAATTGGGGTGTTTATTAAATGTAGATTTTTGTAGTGTTGGATTTAAGTCTATCATTTTATTACTGTTTTCCCTTTTGATTTTTCTTCCTGCATTCCCCATTTTCTGAGTTCAACTGGATTATTTGAATAGTTTCAGAATTACATTTTAATTTATCTATTCACTTTTTAGTGATAATGTTGGGCATAATCTTTTATTTAAAATGCTGTAGCATGAGAACAACTTCAAAGGGATGTTTCAACTTGAGGAATAAGAATAGAATTTTTATAGAGTTTCAGAGGGAGTGGTCAGCTGAAGTTCCACGAGTTTGAAAAATAATTGTCTAAAGATTGCTCTCAAAGACGAGAGAGATTATTCTGTGACTCAGCAGCCATTTATTGGACAGTTATCAAGGAGAGGAGGAACAGTTATGAGAACCAAGGTCATGTGTAGCCAGAGTAGACAATTTGAGCCAGAATTCTTAACATTACTCTTCTTTACCACTTAATCTACCTCACTTTGATTCATAGTACATATTTCCACTCTAAATATTTTACTAATTTATTCATTTCTTTTGTATCATTTGTTTCCCTCTTTGGAATGTAATCCTCCTAAGAATAGAGCTGCTGTCTACCGTCTTCTTAATGTTCCCAGTGTCTACAACATTGCTGGCACCTAATAGGAACTCCAGAAATATGGTTTGCATTAAATTGCCTGAATGAATGACTAATCTTTTAGTACTATTCACCTATCCCCCATCATATATAATAATTAGGACTTTAAAATTTAGATAAATTCTTTCTACAGTTCCAATTCCCTCAAGTTCTAACTTCTTAGTACCTGAGGCCTAAGTCCAACCATTTTTCTATCCAATGAACCCTGGTATACCAAGCAGATAGCAAACAAGTAAGGAGGGGGAGACAAAGATGCACAACCTTTCAACATACAGTGACCGTGCGCCTCCTCCGCAGTGTACTCAGCTCATTGAGCTTCCAAGAAAAGTAGTAGTTTACTTTAAAATATCTATGTAAGCTAAACCTTTGTACCCCCATAATATTCTGAAATAAAATGGTCAATAATTAAAAAAATAAAATAAAATATGTAAGAAAAGAGAGAAGAAAGTAGATGGAGGGGCAATGATTTCTTTCCTCTCTGATACAGATGAGATTTATCATCTCCGTTCTGAAGTTAAAACACTTCTTTATATGTTAAAGTCAAAATTCTGTTGATTTGCATTCCAAATTATGCATTGATATAGATCCACATTTGCGTTTTCACCTAGACAATACTGCTTTCCTGCTCTATTGTTGAAGATGTCACTTAAATTTGCAATCCGTTTTGGGGAAGTAATATGTCTCCTGGTCGGTTCCCCCTGAGAAATATATCCTATTTCAAACCACATTTTGAACCATGTCACTGTGCTTTCTCTCCTAGTGTCCATACCTTCTCCTCCCAGGACCAGGTTGTGTGATCACTTTCCTTATCTCCTTTCTTCCTTCTTTATGTGGCTATATTCATATGTCTAATCCTTAGGTTTTAATTTTACCAAAACGTAAAACACATTAAAATCTAGATATTTAATTCTAAATATATAACTAGTGTCCTATTTTAGCAATTTTTAAGGAGTAAATATATTGCAAAAGCAAACTTTCTTCAAGTGTCATTTTTTAATTAGCATTGATCCTCTAGATAAGAAGTTCTGCAAGAAGTCCCCAATTATTCTATTTTTGTTTGGCAAATGTCTTTACATTGTAATATTTTCCAAGTTTTTCTAGCCATCTCTAACGATTTTTGAATAATTAAAACCTTTTTCTGACACATTTTTCTTCAAGTCGCACTTCTATTTGTTTGCAGGCTTGATCTCAGTTTGTGACTCGCCTGCAATGTTTTCCGTCACTGTGCACTGTTTGAAAATGCCTTGATGGAGATAATCACTGGGCTCCCGGGGTGCGATCAGTGCGGTGAGCATTCCTGACTCGCCTTTTAAATTTTCTTCATTTTCCCACAATTAAACAGATTTTAGTCTTGTTTACAATTGGCCTCTTGCTTTTAATTTTTCATCAACTGGGTAATGTCATTAGTTGTCAGCATAATTTTGTAATATATGATTTTCAATTTCTTCAAACTTGTATCCTATGACTTTTTTTCTACCTGCCAATTGACTACTGAAACTAATTGACTTTAAAATTTAATAGTAATTACAAGTATTTTGTTCATGCAAATTTTCTTGCTGTCTCTTTTTATGTAATACTTTTGCCTGGAATGGTAATATCACTATGCACTATGTGAGATAACATTTTACTTATATTTTTTATCCTTTGGTCCTAGTCTATGATTCTTTTAAACAATATCTATAAGTTTCTGGGTGAGAAAGCTATTAAACCCTTTCTAAAGTGGGAATGCTTATGAAATGCACAAAACAGATCCAATCATGCTGCCCTCTTCACTAATTCTCTCCGTAGCATCTTCAAGCTAATCTTTCCTAATTCTTCTGATTAAATTCCAATGTTCAATATTTATTCTACAGCATCAAAATGCTCCTTTATATGGATCTGGGTCCACATAAAGCCAATATATGATCAAATTATAAAATTGATTAAGTATAACTTTAATACCTTCCTCTATTTAATGTTTAATTGTCTACATATGAAAACAAGCAATTTTACTAATTTTACAAACTAGAAATAACATTCCAAAAATCATAGTCAAATTGACTTTTTTAAAATTAGCCTCAGTTTTCAGCTGTTCAAAAACGGAAAGAACCAATTCAAAGTCTTACTGTATTTCATATAAACACACAATTCATCACTTATAATGCTAAATAGGTCATTGACCTAAATAGTCAGGCTTATGATAATAGCTAGATAGATCATTTAAAGTAAAAATAATTATGATGTTTGACTGTTTCCTTTTTCGCAGCAAAGAAAACATTCCAGCTCTGTTGTGGTAAAAATGTTGTTGAAATTTATATGATATTACGAGGCATATTCTAATGCCTTTTTTAAAATTTTTAAATCGTTTACCGATTATTGATGATGCCAAAATAGCTCAATGGTCTTCCACACAGTCTCTTTGCACCACCCAATATGGGTCATTTAACTTGTAATTAGCCCATACGTGTATGCATTGCAGCCATCAAGAACTACCTCAAGGAATCTTGTAATTTTAAGGAAATGTATTGTCCTGTTCATGGATCCCAAAGTCCTACTTTTCTTGAGAATTCTTTTGAGTCATGTGTACCCAAGCTACCTGTGAAAACTCTGGAATTTAATTAGGCAGGTCAGCACAAACTGTTAGATTGGCAAGACAGACAAAATCAAGAGTTTCAAAGCAGGTGTGTATCAAGAAACATCTAAACAATAACAATAGTGTAACCAATTAACAGTCTCTGCTTTCCAGCTGCAATAATTTTCATGATTTTAGACTTGATTCACACTACCTACAACTATTCTGTTTACATGATACAATTATGTTTAAATTATTTGACAGCTTTTGTATTTTATTTTTATTAAGAGTGAGTTGAGAAACTTCAGAGTAGGAATTATATATTTGTTAGTCACTTCCTATGGGCCTTTCATTTATTTTTCAGAAAACACCTACACAGAAGGCATTCCCATTTTACAGATGAGGAAAGATTACTCCAGGTTACTATAATCAATCAGACCCTTCAGGGTTAGAGGCTCCAGTGGCTTATCGATCCCCACAACCAGCCTATATCCACCCATTGATGGATGTGTTTTGAGCCTGGCCTAAGGTTCCTGATGGGCAGCTGGACGCAGTGGAGTGGGAGGGGTCGAGCCATTATGAGGCCATAAGAAGCAAAGCTAGGCTTTAAGTCCAGGTTTATCTTGCTTCAAAGGCACACAATTTAACACACTCTGTTCTGACTAAAATACAAATCAATTTACTAATCAATTTAATGGTCTTTTAAACTTGTAATAAATTATAAAAGTAGTTATTGATCATATGCTATAAGCCAAGAGCTCTAAGAGATTATTGTGCATGCATTATTCTTTCCTTCCCAATCTTCAGTAAAGTGTATATGTGTGTATTTTGTGTGTATATATTCTTTTGTGAGGTTTTTTTTTGTTTCTATGTGTATGTGTGAGCATACGTGCAAATAATAAATGGAAGAACGAGGAAATAATTTCCAAATTACAATCCTTCAGTAGAGGCTTGAGGCAAGTGCTACAGTGACCAAAATATAATAGACAACCTTCCTTCATCCCCCAACTGCTAAGAATTTGAATGAATATTAGGATGGCTGTGCTCTGACCACAATATTTGGAGTCAGTATTTTAATTCTGTGTATACATGAGGGATAGGATGTCCAAACTGATGTCTGAATTATAAATATTTTAGAATATGTCAGTTTTAAGAAAATATTTGACATGATTTTTACATCAATTAATCTGCAATTAAATTGGAATTCATTAATGTATTATTTATAAAGATAAATTTATATTTTTGTTGCTATAAACAAATTTCATAGGGTTTCCTTTATTTTTTTTTATTTCATCATATTACAGGTGTACAAATGTTTAGGTTACATATATTGCCTTTGCCTCACCCAAGTCATAGCTTCAAGTGTTTCCATCCCTCAGATGCACTCATTAGGTGTGCATATACCCGTCCCCTCCTCCTCCTCCCATCTGCCTGACATCCAATGAACGTTATTACCATATGCGCACTTAAGTGTTAGTTAATACCAATTTGATGGTGAGTACATGTGGTGCTTGTTTTTCCATTCTTGCGATACTTCATTTAGTAGAATAGGCTCCAGCTCCATCCAGGATAATACAAGAGGTGCTAGATCACCACTATTTTTTTGTGGCTGAGTATAATTCCATGGTATACATATATGACATTTTATTAATCCACTCATGTATTGGTGGGCACTTGGGCTGATGCCACATCTTTGAAATTCTGAATTGTGCTGCAATAAACATTCAAGTGCAAGTGCCTTTTTTATAAAATGACTTTTTTTAAAAAAAAAATTTCTCCATACTACTTTCCATAGAGGTTGTACTAGTTTGCAGCCCCACCAATAGTGTATAAGAGTTTCTTTTTCTCGACATCCATACCATCATCTATTGTCTTGGGACTTTTTTATATAAGCCATTCTCACAAGAGTTAGGTTATATTTCATTGTGTGTCACTTCTTGGTGAAGTATCCTTTGAGATCTTTTGTCCATTTTTATTTGTTTATTTATATCTTCTTTGCATTGGGTTTTTAGTATTTCCTGGATTTAAATCCATCAGTAGATTTGTGATTTGCACATTTTTAACTTTACTTTTCGTCTGTCTTTTCAAAGAATATACATTTTACCTTTTGATGAGGTCCAATTTGTTAATTTTTTCATGCTTTTTTTGCAATAATAAATATTTGCCTACCCCATGGTCACAAAAATTTTTTCCATTTTTCTTTATGAATATTTAAAGTTTATGTTTTGTATTTAGATATATGAACCATCCCCCATTACTTTTTATATGACATGAGGTAAAGATTGAGTTTCATTTTTTTGCATATAGATGACCATTTGTTCCAGCACTATTGGTTTAAAATCTTATTTCAGGAGTGGAAAAGCTCTACCTTCATTCTCTTAGGGGCCAAGCTTGGTTCGATTATTAATTTGACATCACAAGGACGAACAGAAGAAAAGCATAATATAAATTTTACATGGCCCAGGAACCCTCATAAAGAAATAAATACCTAAAGACGCTGTTACAGTTCATTGAATCAGACAAAAATTAGTTATTAACAATAGTGAAGAAACAACTAAATTATGTGGGAGGGCTAAAACATTAAGATTATTTAAATAAGAGCTGTATAAAATTCGTTACATTTCCAATTTTTATCTTCGAGCATAAGGATGCTGCCTTTCCTTCTAGTATAGGGAGAATATCTTTAACATGGGGATTTCACACTCTGCTTTTAAGAAATAACACAGAGTGGTTTACAGATTTAATGCAATCATGAAAATACCAATGCCATTTTTCACAGATCTAGAAAAAATAATTCTATGCTTTGTTTGGAACCAGAAAAGAGCCCGGCTAGCCAACCAAACCTTAAGGAAAAGGAACAAATCAGGAGGCATAATTTCATCAGATTTTAAGCTATACTACCAGTTATAGCAACCAAAAAAGTATGGTACTGGCATAAAAATAGAGACGGACCCATAGAACAGAACAGAGAAACCAGATATAAAAACATCCACATACAGTCAACTGATATTTGAAAAGTAGATAGCAACATACACTGGGGAGAGAAGCCCTATTCAATAAATGGTCCTGGGAAAATTGGATAGCTACATGCAGAAGATTGAAACAGGATCCATATCTCTAACCACTCACAAAAATTAAGTCAAGATGGATAACAGACTTTAAGACATCAAAACATAAGAATTCTAGAATAAAATGTTGGAAAAACTCTTCTAGATATCTGGGTAGGCAAAGAATTTATGAAGAAGACCCCAAAGGCAATCACAGCAACAATAAAAATAAATGAAATGGGCCTTGATTAAATTAAGAAGCTTCTGCACAAGTAAGGAAACAATCTACAAGGCAAATAGACAACCTACAGAATATCAGAAAATATTTTCATGTTATACATCTGAAAAAGGGCAGATAACCAGAATCTACAAGAACTCAAGCAAATCAGCAAGAAACCATGCTAAGTGAAGTGCTAATAACTCAAGAATGGAAAACCAAATACGATCTGTTCTCTTTTATAAGTAGGAGCTAAGCTATGGCCAGTTATGGCCATACAAAATGTTATAATGGACATTGGATACTCAAAAAGGAGGAGAGTGGGAGAGGGGTGATGGACGAAAAATTGTCTATTGAGTACAACGTACACTATTTGGATAATGGAAACACTAAATGCCAAGACATCACTGTTATACAATGTATCTGTGTGACAGAAATTCACTTGTACCTTCTAAATCTAATTAAAATGAAAAAAAATCAATTGATTAATGAGTGAATCTATTTCAGGCCTCTTTTACTTCCATTGCTCTATATGTCTACCTTTATGCCAGTGGTATACTATCTTGTCTATAGTAGTTTTAAATGTGTTTTAAAATTGAGTACTGCAATTGCTCCAACATTTTTTCTTCTTTATCAATATTGTTTTCACTATTCTAAGTTTATAAACTTTTATATAACATTTTGAATTTAATAATTTTTATAATTTTATAATTTTATTTAATTTTTCATAAAGTTAATACATAGTTGTAGGAGTTAAGGAAACACACAAAAATAAAATTAGAAATTATTAATTTATAAATACCACTGCTAAATTTTGGTTTTTATTCTCTAATATATTATATAGATATAGGCACACATATATCTTTGCTTATTGTTGATATTCTAAATAATTGTTTGTGCTCAAGAGCACTATCTCCTAAATATCTAGTTTCCATGGGCATTTTTCCATTTTGTCTTCTCTTTCTTAACATCTATTGATATGTCATTCCCTCCGCTTAACTCAATCTCTTAAAGAATTTGCATTCAGATAAAATACAAATTTTATTTGTCTTTATACAAATAAGATAGACTATTTAAAAGCAATGGAAATATTTAACACAGAGTTCCTTAAAAAGTAGTGATACCAAAGTTTTCAGCGGCATATGGCATAGTTCTCACTTTCAAAATATCATAGTCACATTAGTTGCTAAACAAATCTCCTGCATCTTTCATCATTTTTTTCCAAGCCAATTTATAATATTTTTGAAGCTAAAGTATTACAAATTATGATTCTGGGAAGATGATATTTACTTATAGACCAAGAATATAATAGTTTTATCTGAACACTTTTGATTTACATTATGTTTTATGTTTTAGTCAAGAATAATTATTTCTTTTTTTTATTTACATTTTTTTTTAATTGGGGGAAAACTACAAAGCATTTACAGTACAATGTTTACAGTCACAATTTGTAGTGAGCTGATTTCCCAAAATATATTACCACTCAAGTTGACTTTTGACAGAGTAGGTTTTTGAATGTAACAAGGAATAATTATTTCTTAACTGACAAAAGTCCCAATTAAAACAAAGTTAATAAAAATAAAAGCTATTACAGAGTCAGGTATCTGAGGCAATGGTACTGAGGCAGTTGATAATATT
>CAUYRT010013527.1:0-12629 GCA_963574885.1 Lepilemur ruficaudatus
CCTGTAGTCCCAGCTACTCGGGAGGCTGAGGCAGAAGGATCGCTTGAGTCCAGGAGTTTGAGGTTGCTGTGAGCTAGGCTGACGCCACGGCACTCTACAGCCCTGGCAACAGAGTGAGACTCTGTCTCAAAAAAAAAAAAAAAATATTTATGTATAAATGGATTTAATTTGCATATACATTTTGTATATTCTGTATTACACATCATACGTAGCGCGTGCGTGTGTGCATGCAGCTGCTGTTTAGAAACATCGTTTACAAAGGATGTTGATTGTCCTAATTGATAAGTGTTGGCAGGAAAAAGATGTGTCATTTAAGAAGATACCTCAATGTGCTTTACTACTGAAAACATTTTGGTAGATCTTGAACAAAAAATAAGCAAGGTTTTAATAATCTATTCAGTCGTATCAGACTGATCTATCTCAGAAAACATTGCTTCATTTCCATTGTTGGAAATTGCTTTTTACTCCTAAAGAAAATTGTGTGACCTTTCTCATCCAATTGCTATGCTTAATAAAACTGGCAAGATATTGGCTCCAAGGGATCAATGTCATTTCCTTATAAATGTCCTACCAGGATCTGTGCAGAAAGCATGGCACCCCAATTTTGATAACAAGGAAGGAATACCTACAAATGGGGAGAGAATTCTTTTTTCAAATTTGATAATAAAAGCATTTTCTATCAAAAACAATAGTAAAGATGATAGTTGTGTATAAGTGACTTAGTGGGTTGAATATTGTTCCTCCAAAATTCATGTCTACCCAGAACCACAAAATGTCACGTGACTTGTAAATAGGGCCTTTGCAGATGTCTGTGTGAGACACTTTTTTCATTGCTGTGCTCTTCAAGTTCTTATGTCTGTTTTCATAAATTTCCTCTTTTTTCTGTCCCTGTTAGATTGCAGCTTATCATTTCATTACCGTATGTTGCCCTCTCAAGCCCCGTCTCTTCTGAACTTACTGCTTCTAGGCTGCTGTAACTTAAAGTAACTGAGTTTATTTTAATTTTGCCTATAATAAGAGGAAAAGGATTCTGTGTAAGGACCTGAGGCAGAGGCATGACATTTATACTTGGGTGTTAAATAGGGATTTCAAATTAATACATCTAAAATTAAACTTCCCATCTTTCCCCACCCCAGACCTGCTCCTCCTGTACTCTTTCCCATCTCAGTTGATGCCACCCTTATCCCTCCAGGGCGTAGACTGTAATCCTTGATTCCTCTCTTTCTTTCACACCCCATGTCTGGTCTGTTAGGAAATCTCATGGAGTCTTCCTTCAGAATACATCCTGAATCAGGTCGTTTTCCAGCACTCCACTGCTACGCTCCTGGTCCACCATCATCTCTGACCTGGGTCGATGCAGGAGCCTCCTCACTGATCTTGCTTCCACATTTGCCCCACTGCAGTCTCTTCTCGACACAGCCACCACCAGGGCGATCTGTTCAGAACATAAAATGTCACCGCTCAGAACCCTCCAGGCATTCCCCACATCACTGAGAGTAAAAGCCAAATGAGGGTGCTAAGGATTGCCTCCCTTCCCCCAAGCTTCTGGCTTCACTGCTGCCGCTCTTCTCTCTGCACTCCGCCCGCCACCCTGCCCTCCTGCCTGTCCCCCAGATACGCCAGGCCCAGTTTCACATGAGAGCCTTCACACCAGTAGTCCTGGAATACTCCCCTGGATATCTGTTTGGCTGACTCCCATGGCACAAATGAGGCCTGCCCAAACCATCCTGTTTTAAATTGCACTTCTGATTTTCCTTACCCTGTTATTTTTACCTGCATGTATCATCTAACATATTACACTTATGTTTATTTAATCTGTTTCTCCCCATTAGAATGCAAGCTCCAAAAGGGGAAAGATTTTTAACTTTTTGTTCAATGATATATCAGTGCCTAGAATAGTACCCAATGCATAGTCAGTGCTTAATAATAAACATTTACTGAATGAATGAATGAATTGTAATCTGTAGACTTTATGAATTTATTTGACTTGGAACCTTTTTCTGTGGCTTATTGACCTTATTCTGGATATTTGAGTTTGCCTGATAAATGGCATCAATATGTAGGTAGATAGCTATATCTAATCTTGCATGTACAGTAAGTAATAAATTGAATGTTAACCTTACACTCATTTTTTTATGGAACACTTGGGAGTTTAATATCTTTAATTCATTAATATTTTAAAGTGTAACGTCTGTAGTTTTAAATATCTAACTTATTTTTTGTTGAGATTTGAAAACCTAATATAAGCATGTCTGCCAATATTGCTTTGTTAGATTATAAAATATTCCTAATTTGATTGATTTTTGTATTTTACCTATAGACACTCTCTGTGCAGTCCTAGAAAGAGACACACTTAGTATTCGAGAAAGTCGACTTTTTGGAGCTGTTGTACGCTGGGCAGAAGCAGAATGTCAGAGACAACAATTGCCCGTGACTTTTGGAAACAAACAGAAAGTTCTAGGAAAAGCACTTTCCTTAATCCGGTTCCCACTGATGACAATTGAGGAGTTTGCAGCAGGTAAGTCTATAATGTCACCAAATCTATTTGAAACTGTTTTAATAGTTAGTCTCCCTATGCCGGCGGGGAAAAGAAGCTATTATTTATTGAGTACTAGCCACACGACAAATGTATATGCATGTGTGTAATTTGAATTAATGCTCATAAAAGCCTTTAAGATAATATTATCCACATTTTATAGGTTAGAGAAGTGAACTTGGGAGAGGTTGAGTGCCTTGCCCAAGGTTATGACAGATCTTTTTTGACTCTTAAGGTTGATGCTTCTGATTAAAACCAGACAGACCTGGTTTTGAATCAGTCTCAGGTCCATGACCAGTTATGACCGGTTCTTCATTACTCCTATCATCGAGTATTATCTGCTTTGAAATCATGGCCAGAGTGACTTAAAAGAAAAAAATTCTCGTGATTGTTTTGAATTGAATTTTATTTGTGAAGATGAGGTCTTGCTGTGTTGCCCAGGCTGGCCTCAAACGTCTGGGCTCAAGTGATCCTCCTATCTCAGCCTGTGGCTGGGACTATAGGCGCATACCACTGTGCAGGCTGGATTGTATTTCTTTATGCTTATTGTCCATTTATATTTTTTTCTTAACATTGTTCATGTCTTTTGTTGTTCTGGCGTATTTAAATTTTTCTTTACCATATATTAATTACTATATATTGATTCATGTATTTATTATATATTCAAATTTTTCTTACTGATTTAACATCCATATCATAAAATGAACATACCTATTTATTCACACTTATATCAATTAACAGTATATTTCTAGTACCCCAGAAGCCTCTGTCATGCCCTTCCAAGTCATTAATCCCTCTCTCAAAGGTGTCCCCAACTCTCTTTTGGTATTATATAGTTTCAGTTCTGTTCTTTTTTGCCAAAATGCAGATTTCAAGTTCTAATTGTACTTTTCCTTCTTTACAAACTTTCCTTATCCAGAGGCTGTAAAGGATGAACCTTAGGCTAGGTCTTTTGTTAGAGTGTCATCTAAGCTTTGACCTGTTAATGATTTTAACACTTACATTCTGTTAGGTTAACCTCAAATAGATTTATCAGAACTTTAAATATAAGCTGGAATTATAAATGCTAAGATTTTTTTCTCCTGTTCTTTACATCTTATAGATGGGAATTCATATAAAAGTAGAGCATAACAAAGTCAGGAATTAAAATCAAATTGCTTTTATCGGGGTTTATATTTTTATTTCTACAGGTCCTGCTCAATCTGGAATTTTGTCAGATCGTGAAGTAGTAAATCTCTTTCTTCATTTTACTGTCAATCCTAAACCCCGAGTTGAATACATTGACCGGCCAAGGTGCTGCCTTAGAGGAAAGGAATGTTGCATCAATAGATTCCAGCAAGTAGAGAGCCGCTGGGGTTACAGTGGGACGAGCGATCGAATCAGGTAGCTGGCGTGTTTGGGGTGTGAAGGTGGAATGGGGGTAGCCGTTAGCGTTTGGCCTTTTTCCTCGTATTGTGGGAGATAATTAACCAACATTTTATTTTATATTTTGTTTAATGCATTTTTAAGTTAATGCAAGAGTCAAGAAGTCACTGAGGCTCCTGGCCTCCTCACTGAATTATGAGTGAAGGTGACTTCTTAGGAAAACGTTAAAGTACGAAAGGTTTGGATTAGGCCTTCTGTTATGTGAATTCTGCTTGGATCACTATTGGAGAGCTGAGTTCAAGGCCTTAATTGATCAGACACTGTTTTTACAGTCTTAGGGCTACAGTTTAAATAAATCTAACTTTCCTATGTTTAGTGTGAGGTTTTTTTTTTTTTTGGCATGGATGTTACATAGAAAATATCTCAGTATACATTTATAAAAGCTTTGAATAGGGAAGAAAATCAAGAATCTTGAAAAATGCAGACACAAAATCCTGTTAAGGAAGTTATCTTTGCTTTACTATGTTTCTTTACATTAACTCTCAAAATAGAATCGGTACTAGTTTTCATAAAACGTGCCTTATTTAATAGCACGTTAGTATAAAACTAGAAATTAAAAACAAGTTTGTTAAAATTAGAACTCTGGCTGGGTAAAGGACTATTACAAATCTTGGATTGAAATGGAAATTAAAAATGCATTTGTAGAGTATTTAATAATCATTCACAGTAAGAATAGTGTGTGTAAAACCTACATGATGAGGCAAAAGCTGCACAAAGGGAAAGTAATAATTAACTGCTTTAGTAAATAGTATTAGTAAATACTAATCTATTCTATTTACTATAAATAGTAAATAGAACAGAAATAAACGATTTAGGCATTCAGCCCAAGTAGCTAGAAAGTGAACAGCAAAAGAACCGTAGAAAAGAGAAATAGATAAATGTAGAAATTCATTAATTAAAAATAGTAGAATTGATAATAGAAAAGAGAAATAGGTAAACGTAGAAATTCATGAATTAAAAATAGCAGAATTGATAAATCTGGTTCCTTAAAAAGACCAATAAAATAAATAAACCTCTGGCAAAGGTAATAAAGTAAACACATTCACATTTAGAAATAAAAATGGGAAAATCATATTCTGAGATTTTTATTTTAATTCTGGGTTTACTCTGTTCTAATAAATTGAACATCTTGATGGAATGGATCATTTTATAGGCCAATATAAATTATCACAATTGCCTGAAGAAGAAAGCCTGAATAGACCAATTACCATGGAAGGAATTAAAAGTAATCAAAGAACTGTCCCTTCACAAGGTGGTTTTTACAGGTGAGTTTTGTAAAACCTTCAAGGAACAGATAGTTTCCTTGAGCATTAAAAGAAGAAAATACTTCATGGTTAATTATCAAAGGAAGCACAACCCTTATATAGGAATCTGACAAGACAGAAAATATTCTAGATCAACCTTACTTAATATGTAGAAGAAGAAATTCTTTGTAAACCATTAGCATGTGGAATTTAGCAGTACCTGAGAATATTACTACGTGAGCAAATGGAGCTTATTTGGAGATTGAAAGAATGACCTAGTGTTAGGAAATGTGTTAATACACAGTCCAGATCAAAGAAAAAAACCAACTTGATTTCAATAGATATCAAAAAGGCTTTTGATAAAATTTCACCTTCATTCCAGATATAACTGTTCATAAACTAGGTCTAGAGGAATACTTCTTTAACATGATTGACTATTGAAACCTCAGTATAGTGATGCCTACTGTCCTTGCTGTTCTCAGCAGTATTACTGTAATTTTGATGGATGTAGTCATAAAGGATGAAGAAATTAGAGGCTAGAGTATGGGGAAGGAAGAGGCCTTTTCATTATTTGTTGATGGCATTATGTACATTAATAGTTCACAACTCCATCATACCTAGTTCTCCCTTTTATATAATAAATATTTTGTAATTCCCACTTTACTAACCTGATATGAAATGGGTAGGTGATATGCTTCACACATGTTTTCTTAATGGTCTAGTTGTAAAGGAGAAAGAAATGTAACTGTTAGTAAGATAAAATATGTAGTTCAATATGTAGACTTTGGTCCAGGTGTGGTTGCTCATACCTGTAATGCCAGCACTTTGGGAGGCCAAGCTGGGATTGCTTGAGGCCAGCCTGGGCAACATAGCAAGACCCCATCTCTATAAAAAATTAAGCAGGCATGGTGGTGTGCACTTACAGTCCCAGCTACCTGGGAAGCTGAGGCAGAAGAATTGCTTGAGCCCAGAAGTTTGAGGTTGCCATGAGCTATGATCATGCCACTGCACTCCAGCCTGGGTAACAGAGCAAGAGCCTGTCTCTAAAAAACAAAAAATGTGGACTGGGCAGGACAACACCGGAAGACAAACTGAAGTAGTCAGATACAGTGCGTGTATTCATCAGCAGGATGAGACAGTTTCACTTGCAGGTACAGGCAAATTATGTTCATGTCTTCTTTGAGTGGTATTGCTGCCACTTACGTAGTTTACTTTAAAGGTTCCAGATAAAACAGTATTCTTGAGCCTACTCATGGTTTCTGTATTTGTGAACTCGCTGAAATTTATTTGCAACCCCAAAATCAATACTGGGGGTGCTTTCTTGGTCATTTTAAGCAAAAGACTTAAGTCCAGCACGTTCCCAGCTGCAGGTGAACAAGTTTCAGCTCTCCTACAGAGGCGGACATGGTGAGGGGGCAGAGCAGTGCAGTGCAAGAAACTCTAGCTCTTGGGTGGCTTGGATAGGACTTGAGGCCGTCCCAGCTCCAGCACCTGTCAGTGGGGTGGCCGTAGGCAAGTCGCTTAACACTTCTGAACTCCGTTTTCTCTTTTGTAAAATAAACAAGGTAGACTCTACAGGGATGAGTTGTTTTTAGGATTTAAGATTATAGTCTATATGAGATATGCACGTGTGTATACTTTTATATATTGGCCCTGGGAACAATGGTTTAGTATTTGCTAATTCTGTGTTATAGAATAAAACTAACCACAAATAGTGAGAATTGACTGTATATTTCTTCTGTTTATATGATAGTTGCCTCTTGTACAAAGTCAGTGAATATTAAAATTGCACTAAAAAGTCTTTGGTTTATAAATAAAATGGAATTGGGTCAAGGCTTGTAGTAAGATATGTAAATATGAATTCTGGCAAGACACTTAAAAGTTGACTGAGATTCTTTGTTGTGGGAGACTCTTCTGTGCATTACAGGAAATCTAGCACCCCTGGCTTCTTGCCAATACTGCCCTTAAACCTTTGTGAAAACAGAGCATGCCCCATGGAGTGGGGAGAGAGAGCGCGCGCGCGCGAGAGCGAGCTCTTTTTGAGAACAGCTGGTCCACCTAAGTAACCTCAGTGTCAGCTAAAAAACTGTTAGAATAGTGGCTACTTATAACACATATATTTGAAAACCATTGGTTTTCCTTTATGTCATAAAAATTCAGTTACAGAGATGAATGGTGGTGACAGTTGTACAATGATGTGAAAGTACTTAATGCCATCGAGCTATACACTTAAAAATGGTTAAATGGTACATTTTACATATATTTTACCACATTAAAAAATTTCTGAATGTAAAAATTCAGTTATAATTTGAGTAAATATTATAATATTTAGAGTATCATAGTATTCTAGTATTGTAATATTGTTAATAATCCCATTCACAATAGTAACAACATAAAGTAGTCGGATTAAACTCAATAAGAAATGTATAGTACAGGGTATTACCTTTATGAAGAACTAGAGAACTTTAACTAGAATCAGACTTGCCAAGGACAGTATCTTCCAAATTAGCCTATATATGTTAGGCAATGCCTTTCAGAAGTCACATATTTTTGGTGGAGGGAGTGTCTGGCAAAATTATTTTACAGTTAATCTGGAAGAGTAAATGTTTCTCTTTTAAGAAGAGTGGTACAGATCAAACATAAAAGGTACTGTAAAGCCGCAGGAAGGGAGTATGGAACAGACTAGAGGTCAGAAACAGCGTAAAATAAATGAACATTTAGAACATGGTAAAAGTGAGGGGAAAATAAAGTTAGATCCTTACTGATCCCGTGTACCAATATTCATATAAATTAAAATTTTAACATTAAACAAAAAAAATAAAACCATGAAAATGCTGGACCAAGTGAATGTTTATGTACTATGAGGATAAGGTAGGCCTCTCCAAACATGGCATACATCATAATTTTGACTACAGATAATTCAAAAATTTTCAGTACAAAATTACCATAAAGTTAAAAGATAAGTGACAAATGGGAAACTTTTTGTAATGGATATTACCATCAAAGCATAAATAACTGAAGTCTGTATTTAACATGCTCTTTCAAATCCACATTAAAAAGACAGACTCATCAGTAGAGAAAAATGAGGAATGAACAAGTAGGTGTTTAATTAAAGAGGAAATCCAGCGGTAGTAAGCATATGAGCAAATGTTTTACCTCATTAATAATCAGAGAAATGTAAATGGAATCAGTTTCTCAGAGGCAGAAGGAGATTAAAGTACTCATGGTTGAGAACAGAGTGAGAAAACGATCCTTCTACCTGACGGGTGTGACGTGGTGACTTCCAAAAGCAATTGGACGGTGCTTACCTAAACCCTAAAGAACGGGCCTTTCATTTTCTACAGCAGTTCTACTTCTAGGACTTTATCCTGAGAAAAACAGTTAAGGCTTTGTAAAATGATACAGCTATAAGATTGTTCATTATGGTGTTAAAATACAATATTTTAAAAACTGCAAATAACCTAGATTATCCAACAAGGGATTAGTTAAATACAGTGAATCAGTAGTAATTTTTTTTACCATTTTACATGAAAAAGAGGTTACAAAAATACATATAATGAAATGATTTTTAAAAATAATACGTATGTGTTCATAGAAAATTGAAGAGTTAACAAGGATTTATTTCTGGATTTACGGGTGCTTTAAAACTTTAATATTGTTTGTTTAGCTATATTATCTGATTTTTTTAAACAGATAATATACTGCTTTTTTATAGTAAAAGATGATTACAAATAATGTATTTGTAAATGTTTAAGGTGGTCTCTTCCTGTACTGGGTATTTGGCATGGTAGTTAAGAGCATGACTTTTGATCCAAGCAGACCTGGAGTTATATCCTAGCTCTGCCGTACTTTTTGACCTGGACAGGTTAATTTCTCTAAACCTCAGTTTTTTTTACTACAAAAACTTAGGATAATAAAAATAGTGCTGTTACCTAGTTTATCGGGCTGTTACGACAGTTAAAGGAAATAATTCATGTAAAGAACTGAAGCTCAGTCGGTGCCTGGCTGTGAGGAAGTACTCAGCAAGCGGTGGCGGTATGCTGGTAGCGTTAATGAGCGTTGAAGTTGTTGCTGAAAATGTTGAGAATTACTCTATTTACATTGCACATTATCTCTGCTTGCACAGACTTCCCGTTTCATCTGTATTTAATGTCAGTTTTCATACATTTATAAAATGGAGTAAGATGGGTCAATATTTCTTAGTTATTATGACCAAACTAGACTAGCTGATTGTTGTTATGGAATCCTCATTTGAGTCTGCCGGTGTCAGCCACGTCCCGTCCCAGCCCTCTTCACCAGTGTCGCTGGTGATCACAGCAGCCGCCTCCTTCTTACCACAATTCATAATTACTGATTTCTTCCTTTCTGCACTTGTTAATGATCAGTGTCCTTCATTTGGCTGTAAGCCCAGCGGGGGAGAAACTGTGTCTTGACCTTACTTGCCCTGCGCCAGACCCACTATGTAAATGTGATAGGCCCTTAGCACGTATTCATTGAACCGATGAATCGTCATGGTTTGGGATGCTGGGCTTCAGTCCTAACGGCTGACATGTCTGTCTGGATTGGTACAGCACTAAAGTTATCATAATAACAAAAGAGGTATTTAGGTTAAATAGATTCCTTTTGTAGCACAGAAAACAAATTCTACTTAAGTTCCTTTTGAGTTCAGATTTACTCCAGAAAGAAAGTTAGAAAGCTACTCTAGAAAAGTAAGCAAACAGATGACATTTCCAAGGATATCTAATTTCTGATAGTTTTCCTTTTTATAAGCAAAACTGGATGTTCCAGGTAACACGTAACAAAATTATAAACCTTCAGAATATGAAGATTTACAGAATTATTAAATTTTTGGCTTTTTTTCTCTCAGGTTCACGGTTAATAGAAGAATCTCTATAGTCGGATTTGGTTTATATGGATCTATTCATGGCCCCACGGATTATCAAGTGAATATACAGGTACACTTTTCCCCTACTGTATATCGTCTTGAAATACAACAAACATGTACTTTTACAATAAGATACTATTTTGACAGAAATCCAACCTTCAATATAATTATCAAAGGAATTAGAAGGCCCATTAGTAGCATTGTAAGCCTAGAGTGCTGGTTTTTAGTTGATCTAAAAAAAATCTAGTTTGAGAAAATTGGGATCCTTCACAAGAGCATCAGCATACATGATATGATCTCTGCTTTATCCAGGAATCCCTTGTGTCAGTATCCTGCTGTGCACTGACTAGCTTAGAACTCCTGCTTTTCCCATGGCGTTTCCGCTCTAGGGCCTTGAAACCGTCTTGTCTTGTTTCTCGTGACTCCTGTGAACACCCTGTGCCTTCCAAGCGTCTGCGCAGACCCTGCCTCGCTCTTTAGGTCTGCTCCCCTCAGTTCTTCCAGATAGGGGACCAGCACGTAATCCAGAAGAAAGTTAAACACCTCTCTCCTTCCCTTCCTTATTAATGAAACAGTGTTCTCTGTACTTCTGATTCTACACCACAATTAGTAAAATTATTTTTGAAAACATCTATATTTTATATTTATTTACAAACTGTGTGCAATACTGTACATATATTATGTGCATAAATTAAAACAAAAAATATGAGAAAAAGCAGTAAACAATGTTTCAAACTTTTGTTTATTAACAGAAAAAATTACCTTCTCCAACATGTTATTAATGTTATTTCTTTTTTTTTTTTTTTTTTGAGACAGAGTCTCACTCTATTGCCCAGGCTAGAGTGCCATGGCGTCAGCCTCACTCACAGCAGCCTCACACTCCTGGGCTGAAGTGATCCTTCTGCCTCAGCCTCCCGAGTAGCTGGGACTACAGGCATGTGCCACCATGCCCAGCTAATTTTTTCTGTGTATATTTAGTTGGCCAATTAATCTCGCTCTTGCTCAGGCTGGTTTCGAACTCCTGACCTTGAGCAATCTGCCCGCCTCAGCCTCCCAGAGTTCTAGGATTACAGGCATGAGCCACTGCGCCCAGTCTAATGTTATTTCTAATAATAAAAACTTTGGTGAACTTTGTGATTCAAATGCATTGTTTTTAAAATACTGGTTTTATATTTTGTGATACAACTGTTCAAACATCTAGTTCAATGATAGCCAAAAAAGATACCTCACTACCTCATACAGATGATACCATGCTCCCAGTGGAAGAATAGCATTATTCACTGTGCTAATGAAATCATCATGCTCATTTCTAATCCTGTCCACTAAGGCTTATAGTGAAATTCAGCCGGTACATTTACAGCACTCATGTCAGTTTGTTGTTCTTACAAACACATGAGAAAGTTAAATTTTTAATGTTTTTAATAAATAAATTTTAAACCCACCGAAATTACTTATTCAAAAGATTTTTAAACAATGTTTAAGTATTTAGAATGTTTTGTTCCCGAGGTTAGAATATTTTGTTTCCATGTTTTTCAAGTGTAGGAAAACCCCAGCAAACCTCTGAAAGGTACAAAAGATTTTCATAATCACTCCCCTTGTACTTTCTGTACTTTATGAAGTATTGTTAAGCTCCTCTTCACTAAAGCCCATGAACCCACTGAGGCAGCCCGGGTAGTCCGCGGGCCTGGGGAGGAGCGAAGGCCCCACTGCCAGCCTCTGTGCCTGTGGAGCTGCACTCTTCTTAGCCATGTGTTTTGTAGGACACCAGACTCCTGTGTGCAGACTGAGGGAGGACAGCAGGACTATAAGTAAATTAAAACAATAAAGTATAAATACTGTGAGTAAAGTATTTAAATAGAAACAAGTTCCTTTTATTTTCTTCCCCCAGTAGCTAGTCTCATGCCTGCTTCAGACCCACTGCTTCTAACCATCCTTTGCTTTGTGTCAGAGGTGACAAACTCAAATGCCTACCAGGGACTGGACAGGTAATTTTAAATGGAGAAACCAGGCCTGGTGCAGGAGATACTAGGGACAGGAGGAAGTTGTGGGGGATGTGGAATATTTAAAGGGGCAGCCACTCCTTAGCTCCTTCCAGTAGCTGCAACATTATGATAAGGGTCCAAGGATACCAGAGCTTCTGATTTTTATAAGAAGCCAGAAATCTGGATTTTTATACGAAATCTCCCCATGGTCTATTTTTTTTTTTTTTTTTTTTTTGAGACAGAGTCTCACTCTGTTGCCCAGGCTAGACTGAGTGCGGTGGCGTCAGCTTAGCTCACAGCAACCTCAAACTCCTGGGCTCAAGCAATCCTTCTGCCTCAGCCTCCCGAGTGGCTGGGACTACAGGCACGCGCCACCATGCCCGGCTAATTTTTTTTCTATATATATCTTTAGTTGGCCAATTAATTTCTTTCTTTCTATTTATAGTAGAGACGGGGTCTCACTCTTGCTCAGGCTGGTTTCGAACTCCTGACCTTGAGCGATCCGCCCGCCTCGGCCTCCCAGAATGCTAGGATTACAGGCGTGAGCCACCGCGCCC
>CAUYRT010013528.1:0-26519 GCA_963574885.1 Lepilemur ruficaudatus
AGGCGGGAGGATCGCTCAAGGTCCGGAGTTCAAAACCAGCCTGAGCAAGAGAGAGACCTCATCTCTACTAAAAAATAGAAAGAAATTAATTGGCCAACTAAAACTATATAGAAAAAATTAGCCGGGCATGGTGGTGCATGCCTGTAGTCCCAGCTACTCGGGAGGCTGAGGCAGAAGGATTGCCTGAGCCCAGGAGTTTGAGGTTGCTGTGAGCTAGGCTGATGCCCCGGCACTCTAGCCCAGGCAACAGAGTGAGACTCTGTCTCAAAGAAGAAAAAAAAAATCAGTGTTTTTGTTGCAAACAAAATAGTAATATTGTTGATAAGGTTTATCTGTTGCTTAGCTTGTATGACACATGTATCCTGAATTTGCAAAATATATGTAAGGAACTAGTGATTATTATAATAGTCAAGGACACTTTGTCTGATTTTATATGGAAAGCTTTAATTTGGATAAAGTGTATTAGAATTGTTATTATTGACCTTACTTTTTGAATATACCTTTTGTTGAGAAAATATACTTTTTAAATATAGCAGTTATTATTGTGACAATAAAGGCATACTGGATTTAATTGTTTTTAATCTATTATTAAAAACATTGTTTTTAATCTATTATTATTTTATCATTAATAGTAATTTGATGAAAGACTTAGATTTCAGTTATTGCTTGTTAGCAACTACTTTTTAAAAATTATTATCCTTATTAACAAAATCTACAGAAGTTTACTGAGTGGGTAAACATTTTTAAAGCATAAATTTTTTTTTCTGTTTAATATTATGAAATGAAGATAAAATGTATTTTTCTCTTCCATTCTGTAGTTATGCCATATATGAATTATAAAAATATTTATGCAAGCAATTTTTGAGAATTGAATAATTATAATTTGCTGTAATATTAAAACCATTATTTTAGAACCTAACTAATGTAAAACTGGAGTTGAATCTCATAAAGCCTTCTCTACCTCGCAGAGGTATGATGTGTTTACCCTGCAAGGGGAAAGGAGAAATTTTTCCTGAGATATGTTTGTGGTCATCACATTGTACGTATTTATTTTTGTGATTTTTGATTATCAGCATATCTCTATTTATTCTGCCATTTATCACAGTCAACAAAACATTCAAGCAACCACAGCCTTCTAATAACTAGCTGGATTGTTAGAAATCACTGAATTAATCAGCTAATTTTATTCCTTAGCAAAATAACAAAATATCAAAATTGCCAGATTTTTAAAAAACAAATAGCAAGAATATTTCATGGTAATAGTGGTCTACAAAATGTTTATTACGTAATGCTAAAGTATGTCACATAGATAAACATAGGTGGTCCTATTAAGTTAATATGCATCTACTTTAATTTGCTGTGCAAGCTGCCAAGTTGCTGAGAATATTAGAAAATAGAGCATTACATGTAGACAATAAGGTCTGTCGATACTCTGAAAATTTCATTTTAGCCATTTGTATTAAACTCTTCCTCCACCAAAGTGTTCACTATCACTGTTATGCAGCTGTGAAATTGATTGATTGGATTTAGACCTCCTTCTTCTTCACTTTCCACCTTTTTGGTGACAGTGCTAATGAACTGTCACATGGCTGGAAGTGAGCAGTCAAATCGTGGCAGCTCGAATATGAGGGAGAAGTTAGGGGCACAAAGTTAAGCACTATTAAGTTATCATTTTTTATTAATTAAGAAGTGAATATAATGAGCTTTCACTTAATTTAGGACATCCTCAATATTATTTATTGTCTAAATAATATCTGGCACAGAAAAAAATATCAGCATAACAGAAGCCATTCTGTTGACACTTTACTATCTAAACATAAGCTTTTAATCTTAGCATTTACCTGAAGAGGATGTGTTACAGGGAAAAGTCATTGATTGGTTCCAGAAATCTTCGTTAAAGAACTGTTAACAAAATCTCAGTTCTGGTGTCAAAAGTAGAATTTCTTTAAGCACCAACTACATTCTTTGGCAGAGCTTGGTAGGTAGATGCCAAGTCTACATTTAATTCCTATAACAGAAAAAATGATATGCAAAAATACTGCTTCTGTTTGTCTTAATCAAATACCATTGATTTTTGACAAAGTATAATATTATCTAAAGGGAGATTAAAAGACATTAAGTGATATACTAGAAATTTAATTTAGAAGAGTTTAATTTAAAATCGAAAAGATCTTCAACAACAGGGTGCATTGACAGAGTATTTAGTACTCCAAATAGCCATCGATGAAGGAATGTGAACTAATTTGATCAGACCAAATGATTTCTGCTCATGTAGGCTGATGAACACAGGGTATTAAGTTTGGACTTACTGGTAGTCCAGTGGCATAAGGACTCTGAAATATGTGATATTTAAAAATTGAAGAATGTTTAGCCTATAGAATTTAAGAACAATATAAATTTAATCACTAGAATTTTGTCTGGGAGCAGATTTGACCATGTGATTATTAGCAAAATAAAAATTAATCACTTTTTTTTTCTGGGGAACTGATTTTCCAGAGTTGTTCAGAACCATGGAATGACTTTGAATTATTTGGTCTCACTGTCTCCATATCTGGTATTACTTTTGGAGATCGCTTACTGTTTTGCCCTTTCCAGCTCCCACTTAACTGACAGATTACTGTCCCTCCTCATTGATACCTTAACATTTGGTGATCTACTTGTTAAATTCCTTTTTTCTGGTCCCAGTTTCTGCCACTGACATGGTCTTGCCTGGTATTATTTTCTTCATAGTTTTTTCCAACATTCCACTAGGTGGTTTTGCCCCTCTGCCTGGTATATTTATAATCAATGGCTATATAATTATCCAGCATTCTAGCCAATTATAATTAGTCTATTATATTCTACCTTTAGTTCAAAGTTGGGTTGTCAACATCCACTGCTTCTTAAAAATCATTTTAGGGAGTGACATCTTCCTATCTTGTTTTTTTGTTGTTACTGTTTTGTTTTGTTTTTTGTCTTCTTGCTCATGGCAATTTGCAGCATAGAGGCAGAGTTCACTGAGTTAGGGACCACATGGGAAGATGAACACTAGAGATGCCATGAAGGGCTCAGTGACTAAATCCATCTAATTTATATTTGGTGGTTTTCAGGGTAGGAAAAGAGAGACAGTGGAATGACAACTTCAGTCCAGTGAAGATTCATCTGGGAGAGATAAGCAACTATGAATGGGCCATGGCCATTATATAGTACTCAACAGAGTTAGAAAGGCTGTGGTCATTATAGCACAATGAATTATGGAAACATATCTGGGTAAGGCAAAACTCAACTCCTGACAAACTGGGATCATCAAGCTTCAGATCCAGAGAATAAATTCGAGAAAGGATACCAGTAGTACCAAGGATATATCCAAGATAGTTACTACACTAAAAATGCTATCATTTTGTGGGAGAAAATGAACAATTTCTTGCCATCCCCAAAGGTGTATGTATAAATGAGGATTTTCATCTGGAGTTAGCTTGGTGTCCAGAGATCCCCTTTGTCCCATGAGCACGCTGGATCACAAGTTATGTACACTATCCTGACTTAACAAAGAAAGAGCCTCCAAATTACAAAGGGCTCTACACTCAATAATATAGTGAGGTTATGAGTTAAGAGTATACGACCATTTACTGGTAATTCATCTCATGTTCTTTCTAGAGTGCTCAGCAAACTTCTTATTCTAATCTTATTCCCATGAACAAGATAACATCAGAAAAAATCACTTATTTAGTAAACCTGATTGGTTAACCCTAAAGACACAGTAGCAAATGTCTTGCTGCATTATCTTCTATATCTGGTAGAACTACATTTACATGGAGAAGAAAGTATATTCTCCTTCATCTGGAATTTAGGATGGGATGAAAACTTCACTGGGAATCAGTCTTAATATGAGCATAATAACAATTGTTCCTATACAGACTTCTAACTTCTAATTTTCAACCAACTTTTCTTTATTTAGAGCTACTGGCTTTGGATTTGTTTTAAATAAAATTATCATTTAAAATCTATTTCAAGATATAAAAGGGAACGTTTCTGGCATTGTGACCCAGTAGTGCTATTGGTAGAATCACAGGATTTATAACAGAATATATAGGCCTCTCTTCCTACTCACATACTCCAGAGATTTTTGAGAGTGATAGAAACTTCAATCAATAGTATTTCCAAAAATATGCCCCCAAAGCTCTCTCCAATAAACTAGCAGAGATCAGAATATTCTACATATCACAAATAATATGAAAACAGCAAGGGGAGGAATCGGTATAGAGAGATTACTGATCACTGCTCATCATATGCCCACTTATTCACTTAAGTACTGTATTCTTGATTTTGCCAATACCACTCCATAGCTTGAAGTGCAGCGTTAAAGCGTTACACCTCATTAAATATAAAGAACATCTAGACAATATTTCGAAGTATATTTTTTCAAAGTGTATACTCTTACCTGTATCAGGCATTGCTTTAGCCAAATATTAAGAGAGCAGCCTGCATATTGGACATTTTCCTTCTGTTCAGAATCACGTTTTCAAAGGTTAACAACTTAGTTAAATTTATCATCCCAAGAAAGTCCTTACTAAGACTGATGAATTGCTTGGTGCTCAGAATGCTTAAAAGTAAAAATCTCTGTAGAACAGAAATTGAATGTCGTGGGTTTGTTTCTAACATGAGACTTTCAGAAAAGGTTATGACTGTAAATGGGAGATTTATTTGGGAATCATTAAGACCTTTTGAACTCAGTATTATGAAACTTTCAGAGATTCATTCTTGTACCTGCCTAGCACAGTCTACTTTGATGTATGCATTTAAGTGTAAAAATTTAACCATACTTTAATTTCTCAGGCTCTGAAAGATGAAAATTCACAGATCATCAAGCTCAATTTCTCTCTTGATTTAAAAATGCCTGTGCTGCCTCTTTGAAAGAGAGGAATTTGTCCTCTTCTATGCCACAGCTAGAGCTTTCACTTTGGGACATTTCTGATTTAAAGTTGTTCCTCACAACTACCCCTTCTTCTCCTACCTATGGGAGTAACACAGCTCTGGTATTTTCTTTCTTCCACATGACAAAAACTTAAATATTTAAGGCAAATCTCTTGGAATTTCATAAAATCATTTCAAATATCCCATAAATTATAGTGCCTTCTCCTCTTGGTCACTCTGCTAGGGACACACATTAGTTGGTCAGTGCCCTTCTTTACATGTTTTATGTCATATTAGCCCAAAGTGATCTTATGATGAACAAAATCACCATCAGTTTTTAAATTTGAACTGTTACCAATTTTCATTCGAGAATTTGTAGTTTTGAATGTAAACATTTATATCTGTTAAATTCTATTGTCAACACCTACCTTATCTACAGTCCCTGCTGAGCTGACTCCAGAGTGGGTGATTCCAATCCCTGACCACAACTGATCGGACCGAGTGAGGCTCCACGCCCACCTCTCTACCCAAGAGCAGTCCAGTCCTTTTATAAACTGGTCAGGAACATGTCTCTTCAATGACCTGCATCAAAAAGGTAAGAAGGGAAGATTATCCCATTCATCCCAGGAATTAAAACAAAGATAGTATATCTCAGAGGGTGGTATAAATACCAATGGCAGTATACAGAATTATTTTGGATGATATACACATAATTTAAGTGAAAGAAGGTTAAATGTGTTTGCTTGTCTGCACACTAGTACATCAAACTCACTATTTTATGGACTGTGTTAAGAAAACAAAAGACTCAATTTAAAGTTGGTTAAAGGTTTGATTAAGTAAATAAAAGAGCCCTAATGAAAACAAATGACTGAAATATATTTGAAGTCCAATTCCCTTGAGATCGGTTGTTATTGCAAAACATACATAGCCATCCTTCCTAGGGACATATTCAAATTTTAAAATCATGTGATCCATATCTCCTTTAAGTCACTGATAAAATAGGGAATGAGATTTTTAGAACAACAATAAAAAAAAAGATTAAGTCTCACTCTGTACGGATCAGCTACTAAAAAGCCTTCCCAGTCTATCAAGGCGAGAATCCTAATTCCATCTCTGTGTTTCTATAGCTGTTTGTTTTAATTTCTCCCTTCCGAGTTTTAGAATCATGTCTATTTTGTTGACTTTCTGTTTTGTTGACTATGTGCATGACTGCATGTACACAGTATCTTTGGTGTACTGCTATTATTATTTAATCAAACAAAAGGTTGCAGTTGAAACATTGTTATCACTATACAATTGATGTCTTCACACAAAGGACATAAAAGTGAAGGTAGAAATACCAAGATCTTGAAAGTTCATCTTTCTATAATGAAGAAATATCGTGCAAAGTAAAGGGATAAGGCGTAGGGCAAGGCAGACACAGATTTGAAATCTAACTCTTCCCCTTCCCAGCTCGGTGAAATAAAGCAAATCATTTGTCATTCCTGAGTCTCAGCTTTCTTGTCTGAAATGGGGACCTGCATGTAAAGTGCCAGGGACAAAGTAAATCCAGTAATTATTATCATCAATAATGTATTATTCTTATTCCTTAATTCAAGAAAAAATAATGACAGGTTTTGAGAATAAACTTTCATATGACTCCTAAAAATTGTTATTGTTTTTACTGGTATTCTTTCTTAAGTAAACAAACAGACAAAACACTGCATCAGTGGAATTCACTTTATAATGAAGCTTATGAATGATCCAAGCTATAAATAATTAAAGAGGAAACACTTGAGTTCTCTATTTATAGTTTGCATCTACCCATAACTGTAATTTGGATTCTTGTCAGTTTACTGATATTGGGGTTCTTATTTTTATTTTTATCCGAAAAAATATTTCTTAATCTGAAAAAGACCACTTTATTTTAAAACAGTTAATAACCTGACAAAAAGTAGTCCAATTAAAATGAGATTGGTTAATTAGAACTATTTTAAATCTAATTGATAGGAATTCGTAGTTACGAAGTCATTATGTGCGATTATAAGGTACAAGACACCTAAAGTAATCTTTCTGAGTATATTATGAAATTGGATTCATTTTATTTCTCCCAAATTAAATTCAAGTCTCCTCAGGGCAATACAGACGAAGATATCTGGATGGAAATTGGCTGGCTTTTTATTTTAATATTTTCCACCACTGGTATTTACCTATACGCAGTTTCTAAAATTTAAAGTCAATGAAATTATTTTACTCCAAATGCATTTAGCAAGGGAAAATATGCAGCAATGAAATTTTAATTTGCATTTCCTTTTAGGCTAAAGGACAAGAAAAATTTGATAAGAGAATTATGGGGAATAAAAAATAGGATACTTCTATTAATATGAGAGCCGAACTGGATTTATTTATTTATTTTTTTGTTTCCTTGTAATGAGATATTGTCAGTACGGTAGACAAGTTAAGTTTAGAGTGTGTCGCTCTGCAGAGTAGGAGTGTGAACTGAATGTGCAATTTCAAGGGAATGTAATATAATTAGAAAATCCTTGGTGAATTGGTGACATCAAGAAAGGCATTAAAAACCCAGTCATGGCCCTTTTAAAAAATCAAATTCCATTAAACACAAACCTTGAGAAAATCAGTGAACTCAGTCACAAAGGTAAAATAAGGAGATTGAAGTGGTCAATACTTCACAGCTCCATCTGCTCAGCTCTCTATGATTTGTCTTAGGGACAATGATCCTGGTGACAGGAAACTGAAAGTCCGATACACCTGCATATACTGTTCCTAACTGTACTTTGTTTAACAAGTAATGCTACTGGCACAACCAGAGGCCTTGCCTGCGGATGGATTGCTATTCACTCAATGCAGGCGGCTTCTGCTGCTACTGAATGGAAAGAATTCAACCACAGGAACACACACTACTAAGACGAAAGTCCTATACCACGCCTGTGGTATCTTAAAAGTCCCTCAATTGTTTTTCATCTCACTCAAAATAAGAGCCCAGGTCCTTGGAATGACAAAGCCACAATGGAGCTGGCATTGCCTCTCTGATTTCACCCTCAACTCCTCTTCCCCTTGCTCATTCTGCTGCAGGCACTGGCTCTCTATTCCTAAAGCCCACCAGACAAACTTGTGCCTCAGGGCCTTTGCATGTGTTCTCCCTTTTGCCTGGAATGCTCTTTTCCCAGATAGCCACAGGACAAAATACTCAATACATATCTTAATAATATTTATTGCCTACTTGAATGCTTTGATTCCTGCTTAGACCTTGGGCTTTGTTCCCCACACTTTGTCCCAATTACTGTTGAAGTTCTACTTTCTTCTGGGGAAGACATTGGCAATCAGTAAGAAGTAGAATATTTCCTGGGATCCTTGGGGCATTCAATGACTCCCCCTCCTCTTACTTCTTCTCTATCTTTCTTAGGTCATCTGTCTGCCTGATGGCCAAGGTGCAAGCTCTGTCCTTCACACCCAGAGACCCAAAATCATACCTGCTATGGAAGCGGGGTAAGACAGCCCTGAGTAGCTTTAGCAGGGAATTGCTAACTAGACAAAATCATATCCAAACTAAGAAATTTGTGACTGACTCTGTCTGCTCTTGGTCATTCTTTTGGTATTCTTATTTGGGGTTTATTTGTTTGTTTTTTACCTTTTATAGATCTCTTTTACTTTTCTCTCTAAAGGGTAAATCATTAATTTATTAAAAACAAATTATTTATTATTCATAGTTTATTTATTAAAATTATTTATTTATTCAAAATGTTTTCTTATATTTTTAAATACAAAGTTTATATTTTTACCTCTTACCTTTTTTATTTCATAGTTAGAGCTAAATCCAAATTCAACTTTAAAATTTTTCACTCTCCCTCATGGGGCTTCCTTTTTCTTTTTCTTGTATCTCATTCAATTATTTTTGAATCTCTTCAGACCCAAGTCATTCTTTTTGCTTTGATCCTTTTTTAAAACACTTATAGTATTAAATGTTTTAATAAACTCTACATTTTAATTTCTCTCCTTTTTCTACATGCATAACTTTAAGCTTTTCAACCATGTACATTTTTTCATTCTTCTACAATAATCTTATTTTTGATATTCTCTTCTCCTTTTACCTTTTCATAATCTTATGAAAAAAATTTCTTGAGACAGGTGAACCAGAAGTTCAGGTACAAAGATGGAAGCGTTAATAAAAGCCAAAACTACGAGTAAATGTGGTAAGAGGCTTTCTCAACTTTCCCCACGCCACATCCTCATCCTTATCCCCACTCCTCTGCCCTTGCTTTTACTACCCCTCACCAGCAAGAAGACATCATGTTCCAAAAAATTCACCTTGAAAAAAATCTGGAGACTCATGAGCTAATTCTCCCAACTGCTGTATGCACCCCCACTCCCACACACGCACAGATAATAGTGCCATTAATTTTCATAGATGACATTTCATGCTCTCACCATCCTATCTTATCTTATATGAGAAAAGCATTTTTTATATCCCATTGCCTCTGATACAGATAGGCAATGTATGTTTAGCAAACCATGCCATAAGATAGGAGGGGGTATAATGAGTAAGGACACATCAAGGGAAAGACCTTTAATTGCCTTACTGGATCAAAGATCCAATAGTGCTGCAGCTCCCAATAGATATCTAAGGAAGGAAGAGCAGGAAGGATCCCTCATCCAGATATCTCACCCTAATTTTACACTAGTCTGGTTTCATTATGCTTTCTCCCTCTCCTTTTCCTCACCGTTAGGATCAAGGAAAATATTTTAAAAATCAAAATATAAACAAATTGCGATCAGATGCACTTCTTTCTATGCAGTTCCTTTGCCTCCACAGTTGCCCCTGTGTTACTCAGACCAGCCTCGAGGTTCCAACTAGAGGTGACCAACTCAATGTGCTTCAAGGCACAGTTTAAGGCCTGCTTCCTAAGACCATTTTTGGGTTCCTGGGAGAGTGCAAGAAATTATTCTGGAGACATTCGATTCCCTAAATGTGACGTAATAAAAATTATAGTGAAGTCATTTGGATAACGTTTTTGATTTTGTCCTTTTGACTCATTGCTAGATGTTCTATTCAGTCTCTTGCCTGTTTGGAAGGCTTCAGTGGAGCTTCCCCAGATGATTTCACTGTTCGCTCAATTTTAATATATCATATCTCTCTTTTCAATTTTCTGGCTGCGAATTTCATCTACTTGCAACCATCATTCACTGTTAATTTCTTTACCAGGAAGTCTTACTCCAACAGAGACAAACTAGCCCGGAAGGCTTTTACATGCACGTAAGACCTGGAGAGAAATGCCCTAACTTGGTTAAGAACTGGGCAGGTCACAATGTGAGAACAAGGAAGCCCTGGTGTCACGTGAAAAGCCAATAAGTGGGACCTCAAGTGGCAGCTGTAGAGATTTAGTGTACCTGAAAGATTTTAACCCACTGTGACCAAGAAGCCTCCCTTGAAGCATTGCAGGATGCATACCTAAAAGTAAGAACCCTTATATTCTGATATACCTGAGAAGTTTTTATTATCTTTTATAATCATTGGTGGTCTGTAAGGAAACTCACTTTGAATAGTTTTAGAACAACTGAGAGGAATTTCACACAGCTCCCCAGACTTCTAAACTTTTAAGTACAAATGATTGGAAGGAATATCTGAAATTTACATAGGCTACACCCTAAGTCTTCTAAGAGATAGAATAAGGCATCTTTTCTTCCAAAATGTCTATGATATGAGATTTCACCGTTGATTCAAAAGGTAGCTTTTAGGACAGAGAAATAGAGGAAAGAAGGAAGAAAGGAAGGAAAATAGGAAGGAAGGGAGGCAACTTCTCTGAGTGTGTTTTATTTAATATGCAAGATTTCTAATTTCTTCTAAATTTTTTCCTCATTTTAATTTTCTACATTATAATTTCCATAAGAAGCATATGAAATTATCAGGTATTAATCTGGTTTTCAATGCACATTTTTCTTGTGTTCTTATTTCATTATTTTTACATATGTTTTCCCCTCCCCTAGTTTTATTCTGCATATTTTCTCCCATCTCTGCCCTAATTCCATCCCTTTTCGTAGTCTCCTATTTCAGAAAGCATGCATTTTTTTTCCTTGTTTGTGACAGAAGACGAGCACCTCTCACGAAATACTGCCCTTAAAAAAGAAAACTAGTTTGTAACATCTGTTCCTTACATACTGCACCTCAAAATTCTTTCCTTTATACGTGCAAGAAGGGAAGGGGTCTGGCTACAGTGTCACTGACAGATGCGGATATCAGTGTTAGACTTTAGCCAGTTTCTCCAGCTCCTGACCTTCGTTTGCCCTGAACACCCCCAGTTTGTCTCAGGACACTCCAGCCCTGCTGTGAAGACTCATTCACTTGCATTCCCCAGGTCTCTCCGAAGATCACTCTGAAGCCCGATATGGGTCTGTGCCAGGCAGGAGGTTATTTCATGAGAATCAGCCAAGATTTCTTTTATTTCCTTTCATCACTTGACTCCTGGTTAAGCCTCTGGTGGGAAATTTTCGAGGTCACCATCCGGTAACTATACCTCAAGGAGGACAATTGCGCTCTAATTGTCCGCTTCATCTCAGCTTTAGACTGGAATTTTATCACAGAGAGTGCCTCAGAGTCAGAAGCAGTAAATTAGGATATGGGGAATCTTGTCATTTACATACTGTCTCCCAACATATGGCAGTACTGTAGATGCCAACCACAGTCACTCTTAATTAACAATTTACATGGGGGACATTCAGAAGTATGAAGGCTTTTCTCCAAGCTCTTTTGCATTATTCAACCTGTCCATATGTCCACCAAAGAAAAAATTTTTTAAAAAAGGACATAAGGCCCTGACTTCTATTTTCCTTGATTCAATATCATAGTAAAACTCTATAAGAACAGATTTATGTAAAACACACAATCTGATAGGACAATGTTGCTTTCATCTCACTATACTAAAGTAAATACATAAAAATTCAAAATACATTAATTTTTAATCTGAGATTCAATTTGCATATGGCTGAAGTTATTTTTCTATGTCTATTGAAACAAAACCGATTCACACACAAAAAATATACCATATGAGGAAAAAGAATATCAATTTATACAGAAAACTACTTTCGGTCACTTTTAGATATACTTTCAGGCAACTATGTTTATGTTATGCTTATGTTATTTTTTATGTTATGTTATGTTATTTTTATGTTTATATTGTTTACGTTATTCAAAAATCTTTTCAAATTTATTGATTCAAGTAGAATCTCTCACCAGAAAGATTTTTTCTAGTGTACTTTACATAGATTGTACTATTAATAGAAAATTAAAACAGAGTTTTCCTAATAAAATACTCCTCAAATGAATGTAATATAATTCACTGATTTCTATTATTTTTCCTCTCAATTAGTCTTCACAGCTTTATTTGAAATTCTTGGAGCTTTGAGACTCTATTTCTTGATGTTTTCCAAGTGTTTTGGAAAGTTACTCTTTTTTTTCAAATATTTCTTCTGCTTTATGTTCTCTTTACTCTCTTCTGAGATTCCAAGTGAATTTATATTAAATTTTTCACTATATCTTTTGCGCTTCTTGCCCTCTATTTTGTACTTCCCATATTTTTTCTCTTCAGCTTTATTCCGGATGGTTTCTTTTGACGTATCTTCTGATTCCTGAATTCTCTTTTCATCTGTATCTAGTCTGCCTTCAAAACATATCTCCTGAGTTTTTAATTTTGTTTATTGTATTTTTCAGTTTAAAAATTCCTAGTCAATTGTTTTCTTTAAAACCAGAATGTTATGGTGTACAATTTCTAATTCCTAGATAACATTTTAAAGTTTATTTTTATTTCCATGAGTATAGTAAATATATTTGTTCCAATCTGAGCTTACTATTTTCTCCATCTGGCATACCTATGGGTTATTCGTCATTTATAGTGTTTCTCTTTTATGCTGCTTTCGTTCTCTGCCCGTTGTTATCTTTGTGTGCCAGACATGGCACTTGAAAAATGTGGTATAAATAATTTGAAGCCAAGATGATGTCATTATCTTCTAGAGAGAATTTTCATTTGCTTCATAGAAGCTAGCTTTCCAGGTTCACCTTATTCTAACTTGTCTGGGTCACCTAAATGACTTGACACTAGGCTGTAATCTGTTCTATGACTGCATTACTTCTTGCTCAATCTTTCTCCTAGCTTTGGTTCACAAGTTTAATTTAGGAAAGTTCATCCAGGGCCTCACCTTTGTCAATCTCTAGACTTCGACTGTTGTGTCCTAAAACTTGGTCAAAGACCCACTCAGACATTGCTCTGGATTAGCAAATGCTCCTGGGTCAAGGCATTCCAAATTCTGGGCTCGTCTTTCTCAGTACTTTCTTCTCTTACATCTTGGTCCAGTTACTCCTCATTATTTTATTAGGTATTTAATGCTTAGAAAGTTGGGGGTTTTTTTCCCACTTCATCTATATCTCTAAATTATAATCAGCAAGAGGGTTGGTTCAAATTACTCATTCTGATATTACCATAAACAGAAGTGCTTTTCTAATTACTCTTAATTAGGGAGTTTTAGAACAGTACCAAATAACTGTACTGATACACATGTACAACCATGAAATTATTTTCACTGGGAATTAAGATAAAGTGGATCTAATTTAAAATTTTCCTATTAATCCCAAATACGTTCCCTCTGATACTGATGGGTTCCAATAACTCTGTGTAATGGTTTCCCTATGTTCCAGAAAGGATTTATAGAATATTCTATTTTTAAGAATAAATAAAAATAAAGTAAAATTGCCATTAGGATGAGAAAGGGATTACATAGAGAAATATAATGACATCTTGTAAAAATTGAGGACAAGAGCAATGTCCTAAAAAACCCTGTGTACCAACATAAATTATAGTCTGAATATGTTTTTAGATATGAAAAACTGTTATGATCAATTCCAGAGGATCCTCATAATTACTAATAATACATATTAGTAATTACTACTACTAATATATATGTGTGCATATAAGATAAAAAGAGGAGATGAGTGAGAGGAATGATAAGGAATTGATACATGGTGGCCTACCCTCCTCCACCCATCCTGGTAAATGTTCTCAGGCAACTGTTTTTTCACTTAGTAGAAGTTGAGAATATGCCTAAATTCTAAAAATTGGAGAATAAACAGAAGTTTGTCCATTAAGAAGGGGACAAATCGGAAGCTATGTGTCAGTGTTAAGTCCTAGGAAATTAGATCAAAGAGACCTGAAATCACCTACAAAGTTTAGAAAATCAATCAATCCATGTATTTATTGAGCTCCAGCTGTATGTAGGTCACTGTAGGCAGCAATAAAACACTGGTTACTGACATAACAAGTCAGTCATTTACAAAATATTTACTGAGTATCTACTCTGTACCTAGCAGCTAATGTATATCTACTGAACCAAACACACTAAGATCCCTCTTTCCTAGATCCTACTCTATAGCAGGGGCAGATAGAAAATATACAATTATTATAATAAACTGCTATAGTATGGATATGTTAGAAGTAGAACTAGAGTAAGATAGAGCTGGAGCTAGAGTAGCCTCATGTAAAAAGTGACATTCAGATATCAGAATCAGGACTCCCAGGAGGTAGGTAGGTAGTCATGTAGGTATCTGGAGAAGAGTCTTCTGAGACAAGCACCTCCTAGTACAGAGGCCCTAATATGAGAAGCCTCCTGGCTTGATAAAGAAATGGGAAGGGAATGAGTGTGGCTGGAATGGAGTATACACAGAGGAAGGTAGTGGAACGTAAGATAAAAAAGGTTGTAGACACTTAAACACGGAAGGTCTTGTGGACCTTGAATCTGAATGAAATGGAGCATCATTGTAAGATTTTTAAGCAAGAGAGTGACATCATCTCACATTTTATCAATATTACTCTAACTTGTACATGAGAATAGATTGGTGGGAACAAAAGAAGAAGCAAGGAAATCTGTTAAGAGACCAACAAGTGGCTGGCAGGAACCCAGGCAATAGATAGTGATAAAATGGAATTATTAATAGTTGGAGAATTTAGTGGAATGGTAATTCTGTAACCTACATTCGTTTTTCCCCTTTGGTAGGAAAACAGGTGTCCCCAGTTGGACATATCCCTCCCTACCTGAACATAAGTATGCATGCAATCTCCCCAAATTAAGGTAGTTTGATTTAATCTATGTCATGCCCAGATTCTGGTTCTGAGAATTTTAATAAAAATTAATTGCTTTAGAATAAAGAACACCACATATTATGAATATTTTTAATTCACTAAATAGTTAAATTGAATCTTTCAGCAATTATAGACCCTCATTACAAATACAAATTTTCGTTTTGACCATCACTCACTTTTTATGTAAATTAGGTGGTGGATACCTGGGACCTGAGGGTGCAGAGGTCAATGTTTAAACTCACTGAACTAACACACTATCCTGCTTTTCATTCACTCATTATTTCTTTCTCTTTTCTTCCATCTTCCCACATATGTTGCATGGTCCTTATAAGCTCCACCAGCAGCCATGTTTCCCCCAATTTTATTTTCATTCATGCTGTCCTCCTTGGCGATCCTATGACAGTTTCTTTTTCTAATGTACTTGAATATATCATTCCTCAAAAACTAGCTCCCCTACTGTGGTTTTTCTGAGCCCGTGGTAAAGAGAAAAGAACCAAGCTATGAAGAGAGGGAGATTCTCTCCATCCTGCCATGTGCTGTGTGATATTGTGTTGTTTGTAACCTCACAGTCTTTTCACCCATGACATAAGGATAGCAATAGCTTCTTATTGGGCTTTTGTGAGCACCCTACAAGCCAGGGCAATGCCTATGAGAGTGCCTGGCAGAGAGGCTGGCACTCAGTACTTCCAAGTACTTTCCCCTTGCCGCTTCTCTCCCTCACTACTCTAGCCATTTCTACTGCTATTTGGCTTTCTGTTCTCAACTTACCAATAGCTCCATCATCTGCATGTTCTGTTTTCCCATTGCTACTTACTAAGCTCTTTCTACATGATTTGCTACTTAATAGCTTCCCTTCTTAATATTCCTAACAGAGTTATTGTAAGCATCAAATAATGTAATGAGTGGGAATATTCAAAGTACTTGGGACACACAAGTCCTCAATTGGCAATTATTAGTCTTTATTGTTTATATTTTATTACTATTATTAATATCAATCTTCTCCTCTTCCCACTAGAAGGAAAACTCACCAAGGATAGAAATGTTTATCTCTTTTATTCTCTGAAATATTCCTAGAGCCTAAAATAATGCCTCACACATAGCGGGTCTTCAATAGTTGTTGAATGAATAAATAACTGAATGGATAAATCATTTGGATTTATTTCAGTTACATTTATGTAATGTCTAAGTTAGAAGTTTTATCATCACTTTGCCATCACTGAGTATTGTAATATTTTTTGGCTAATATGTAAAAAATAAAAACAATTTATTTTGTTTTATATTTTTTTGATGACTGGCAAAGTTAAATGCTTATTTATAAAACAAACTTGATTGAGGTTTTAACATAAGTAAGTACAGAAGGCAAGGTTCTGAAAAAGTTGTTAAGAAATATCCAACAGTCCAAGTGCAAGAAATATCTTACACATGAAATAAGGCAAAATTATAAAATATTTCCCGTATTCTCTGGCATTCTCTCCTCTTTTCTCAATTTCAAGTGATGGCCTAGTGTCATACCTCATGGAGAACACAGATGCAATCAGATGTGAAGGCTTCCATGTTTCTTCCATCACATTTGCCACCCTCCTGCATCTGCGCCCATGCAACAAGGTGGGAAACCTGGTCATCTGCTGTTAAATGGGTAAAGTGTCTCTGGTCCTGTCAAAGATCAATACATCTATTTACATTGTCAATTCCATTCTTTCCTCCTTAATCAAGGCCTTGTCTCCTAGAATGATCTCTCTTTCTTTAACCATTGGTTTCTTTCTCTCTACTAGATTATTTTCATCAACATATAACAATGTTTAACAGGAGTAATGTGTTCAATATAATTAATGAACTTTTGACTTTCATCTGTCTTAGCACATGAGTTTCTTTGTAGTTGGTCTGAGGAATCATTTAGCCTGGAGGATAAAGTGAAGAGTTAAGCTCCTTTACCTCCCACGTTTGCATACTTAGAGAAAGCATAGAGAAGTAAACTTTAAATACAGGGCATCAAGACAAAAAGAGAGGGGTTGGATAATGAAGCTTGCCTCTTTTTGGCTGAGAATGGGAGGAGGATTACAGACGTGAGTGAATATTTCTCTCTCTGGCTTTGGTGGAGTTAGAATACATCGCATCATATAATTGCGAGTATTACCAACAGCAGTGGAGGCGCTGCATTTATGACTCAGGAAAGAAACTAACTGACTTACTGGTTCTCCAAACCAAACCAAAGCCTTATTTTACCAACTTGGGGGTGCAATGTGGTCAGATCACCAGGATGTGGTCTTTATGTTTAAATATATGGATGTGCCCTTAGTGTGTGGGTGCATAGATGCTGTGTTGATTGCCATGGGTATTTCGTGGGGCATGCCTTGTCTCATAAAGTGATTTTTTCACATTGGCTGGTCTCCAGCACTGGGCTGGTGGGCAGGATACAAGCACAGAAAGACTCAGGAAGGGAGTGAATGCCGAGAGAGCCGGGAAAATTCTTGGTATTTCAGTAAGACAGAGAGAGATCCTGCAAGAGTGAACAGACCTTGAGTTAGAGCCATAAACTTCAGCATTAAATACCTGGAATAAAAAACAGCGCTCATGGAAGAAGAAAGAAACCACACAAGCTCTGAGTATTTCTCTTCACCATAGTGATGCAAAAGCAACATCTCCCTTCCATACACAAGAGAGACGCTATCTAAGAGAGAAGCTGGGGGAGGCAACTTAAAAACTGATTATTTTTTCTTCTAGAAATCTGTATTAGTAGGATGATTTTAAGCATCAGATGGGGCTAGACTTTAACTTGGGAAGGATACTTGGTTGACTTTTCTCCTCTAGCTAACATATGTCAGCTAATGAGAAGGCTGACAAAACAAAATTACATCAGTTCTTCACATCAAAATTGAAATGAGTCAAATTGCATGATTCTGTTTATCTGTTTATGCAGCTTAAAAAAAAAAAAGAAAAACTAACTCCCTTAACTCCAATTACCTTGTTAGCTACAACACCCCTTTTCTTCATCACCAAACTTCTTGAACTAATTTTCTTCCTGCTAACACCATTTTCCTCTGCTTCCATTCTCTCTTTGCTTCACTGATTGGTCATCCCTCCTCATCACATCACTAAAATCTTTCTTGTGGAGATCACCAAGGAGTCACAGTTGCCACGACCAATGAGCATTCTCCTGCCCTCTCTTTGCCAATCTCTCAGCACCATTCGGCACAGTTGACCATTTCCCTTCTCTGAAACACCTTCTCATCCTAAAGTTTATTATTCTCTGATCTTATCTACCTCCTGTTGCTCAGTGCTTAGCCCAGTCTTGCTCTTCACGTTCACATTCTGTGACCTTCCCCAAGCCCATGCCATTTGTAACATACCATCAATAGTGATGCCTCCCATCTCTTCCCAGGAGTTCCAGTGCCATAGACCCAATGGCCAACCTGATAGCTTCACCTGAATTATTTATGAAGCATGTCAAAACTCATAACACTCACCTTCCAAAATCTTTTCCTTCTATCATCTTTGTAGACAATCTATAATTTGTTTTAAAAAAAAAAACTCTACAGTAGACATTAAGTTTCTGCTTTTTCCCTCATACTCCACATCCAACCCACCACCAAATTCTTTGACTGTATTTTCCCAAATACATATACTTACCACCATCTCCAAGACACTACCCTCTTCCAGTCATCATAATTTCTCACCCAGACTAAGCCATTTAGCACTGAACTGGTCTTTGCATCCTCTTTTGTCTATATACATGATGGCCAAAGTAACTTTGAGACTTTTCTTTTTAAAATGACTTATAGTAAAGTAATATAGTTATAGTAATGTTTGCTTGATATTGAATAAATAAAACATCTTTTGCAGAAGGCAGTGTCATTATCTTGCTTCATGGAGGAGACTACCATATGAAGTTTAACTATATGAAGGAGTAACTATATGAAATTTGTTTACTTGTTTATATATATGTGGTTATTCATATATATATGATTTACATTTCTCCACAAGCAAATACCCGTCTATAAAATAAGGCTCACACGTGGATTATTTTGGGGGGGCAAGAAGACAGAGAATAATTTTAAACAAAATACACTCTCTATAAAAAGCATACAAATTGAGAGGAAGACATTCAGCAGAATGAAAAAAAAAGAAAGAAAATGATAAAGTATACCATAAGCACAGTGAGTGTTCAAGAACTATTTGTTGTTTTTGATGAAAAGGCTTTCCAATGGGATCAATGCATTGCCAGTACTGGCATTTTTTCTCATTTTTCCAGATTTAACGGAAATAAAGACGACATTGAAAGAAAAGTTTTCATGGAAGAGGGCAGATGGACATCTCTGTAGAAAAATGACAATAGCCCTGGCCATCTATCTCACAAATGTGTGTCATTAATCCAGCAGAGACAGTGAGAAAGAACATAGATCAAACCAAATCTGAAGTAAAGTAAAAATGGTGCTGGGCTGGCAGTTGTAGAATCTGAGTGCTACAGATGAATCTCTGAATCTCTTATTAATGAGCAGTGTGACCTTGAGCAAGTCTTTGAGGCTCTAGCTGCTTATAAGGTAGCTGGACTAGGTCGACTTCAAAGTTCTTCTAGTTTGTATCTCCTAGGATTTATAATTGTGACCTCACTGCTGGACAGCCAACAAATGCTGTACTGATTGTGGTAGATTAGAATTATTTTCAAATACAAAGAGAGCACAATGCCATGAGACACCTGGGAGAAATAGCCATTAGAGCTGTCCCCTCACAGAGTATTTAGAATCACTGACTGATTAGACCTCTAAAGTTGCCATTTAGTTACATGAGTTTATGCTTTTGGAACTTACCAAATTTCCTTTGCTTCAGGACAAATAGTCAATTCTTCATCAAAGACAATCTGAAATAAGATGTTGAAAAAGTTATTTTCAGCCTTAGGGCCACATGTGGCCTTCTGGATCCTTGAATATGGCCTTAGACTAAATTCAAACTTTACACAACAAATCCTTTTAATAAAGGAATTCATTCTGTGAAGTTTGGATTCAGTTGAGGGGCCACACTTGGGGATCCGGAGGGCCACATATGGCCTCGAGGCCACAAAGATTGGCCATGTAAAAAGTGCATGAGGTTATATGATGGAATAGATTTGCTATGGTTTAAAATAACATTTTTAGAAATCCAAGGGATTCACTATATTCAGAAAAGAATCAAATAATAACCTGGGGAATACATATGGCTCACAATTTGGGTAACAGGTTAAACAAGGTTTACGGCTCTGCAAGAAGATGATGCTTCCTGAACAACTGGAATGTAGACTTTGGGAGAGTAAGCTTTACATGGAACACTTTGGAAGAAAGTACCATCAGTTAAAAAAAACAAAAAAGCAGTGGAAGGATAGACTCATGATAGCAGAAAATTAAGTCATATAGCAGAAGACTCAACCCTTATCAAAGTGAAACCCATGGACAAGATGGCAAAACTCAGGTCTATCACAACCAAAGTCAATGCTGTTTTAGTTACTTTAAATGGCCAGGACATCAGTATTCTAAGAAGTTGTATAAGGGAATCAAGTGAAGAATAGTTATATAGCACAAGTATTCATAAAGGAATACTTGAAGCAAAAGTGATTTCGGATGACTTAAGAATGGAAACTCAATATTTCTGTGGTATTGGAGCACCAGATTGCAACCTTTTTACCTGAGTGGAAAAAAGCAGTCAAGTATAAACTCCAAACTACCAAGTAACCAAAAAAAATGGTATGGGGTAAATTTTTGTATTTAAATAAGAACCTGAATATATGTTATTTGACATTTCAAACACTATGCACCTTATGAAAACACAGGTACATACATTCCATAATTATACCAAATACCACTTAAAACTTCTATTTTTTCCCCTAAACCAGGAATTTGTTGAACTCGTATCTAATCTGGGAAACAGTGTATTTGGTGTATGGAAACCCTGGCTAGTTAATGAAAAAGGACATTTTAGTCATTCAATAAAAATTGATAAAATACTACTAAAATTACCTGTTGATAAAAGAATGTTGAGTTTATTGCTTATCATGGCAAGAGAGATAACTACCTTGACATAATCTTGATAGAATTTTAGTAGCGAACAGAAACTTTGGGATATGTATGAGGTTTTGGTGTCTGGTTTAAGGTGACATATTTTATTATAATTTGGTAAGGTTCATGATATGATAGTTTGGGGTTGATGGATACAACCATGGAAGCCAAGTTTTTAAAGAGAGAGTTTCAAAGAAAATCTCCGAAGCAAACCATCTTTCCATGCTATCTTTTGAAACATTGGACAGTCTAATGTTCATTTCAACAGTTTTATGGGAGTTCCTGGAATAAACAATAATTATTTGTAACTTTTTTCTTCCTGAGCAGGAGTTTCATGAAGTAGTAAAATCATGCTAATACAGAAAGTAACTTATGTGAGTATAGATGGTTTCAGTTCTAGAATCATGAAAATAGAAAATTATTTTAGTTGGGTATTTACTTTTATCTAAGAAATTTAATTGTTTATTCTATTTGGTTTATTATTAATCTTGGCATAATTTGGGGAAAACTTTGAAGAATATATTTTTCCGTGAAGTGTGATTGAGAAACTTTATGTTCACAGACATTTCCATTAAATTCTGATCATTAGCATCAATACTTGCCATCATAGACTGACATTTTTATAAGTAAATAAATATGATTCTCACTTTCTCATCTGAAAGTGAGAATTATCTCATATAGCTACAGTTTTATTAAAAAGACCTTCTTTGGGCCTACACTTAATTAACCACTTTTTTAGTCCTACGAATAGGACTGATAAAAACATAAAAGGCATAATTTAATAAAATACTACAAATATACTGCATATCAGATGGATTGAATAGAATTACGTTCAATTAGCCTCCAACCTCAGGTGAAAAATAATGTTAAAAATAATGTTAAATATGATAAGAACTATAAAAGACATATTATAACACAGCAGACATGAAAAGAAAATAAATGATTAGTTCTTACTCCCTATTTCAGTAAGTGTCAACAAGGAAGTGGTATTCGAGCTAATCTTAAAGGAGGCAAAGGATATTCCTAAATGAGAGTTTAGAGGGCTCAGTGGTTAAGTCTGGGAAACAATGAGTAGAAAAGTTGACTAGGATGGGAAGATCAGCCTGGCAAGAAGTAATTCTCACCTCTGTCTCTGCTCAAATTTAATTTCTTTTCTTGACTAAAACATGGAAAATTTTTAAAGGGCAGTTCATTTCATTTTATTAAGCTCTCAATTGGTTGTAATACCAATGGAAACCAAAAGGTAAATGTCTTTTCTTGGTGGCATTTAACATAATTATAATTAATTATATGTGAATGACACCTCCATCATTTTCAATGTAGATCTTCTTTGCATCTCTAGGATGTAGTACAGGCACATGTTTGAATGAATTATTAAGTGACTACATGATATGTATGAGTAAATTTGGTTTGGTCTGAAATGAAGTTTTTTTTATACCCTAAGAAAATATCCATTTTGAAAGATTTCCACTTTGTTATATCTATATCTCTGAACTATTTATTGTTTGGAAACTTAAGTCATTTTTCAAATGCTAAAAACCACTCCTAGTTATACCAGTCAATAAAGGCATTCCTGCGCCTTGTGAAATCCCACGTTTTCTATTTGTATTAGCAGAGCATACACTTTGAGTTACTCTAGCCTTTTTCCTTTGTTTTTGCTCGTGTGCAATTTGTTTTTTCTTTGTCTTATGTCTTATTATTCTATTTATTCCAAAGCTAAGTGGTTCATACAGATTGACAAGCTTGGCCTTTGCTTCAAAAGTGCCAGCATTTGAAGGGAATATATTTATTCTAGAAAAGACAAAGAAGTAACTTAGGAAGTACAGAAAATTTTCATAATAAATACTAACTATTCACTCTTTAGTCTGAATGTTCTCTTTTGACCCTACCTGCTAGGTATCCTTTACACTGGTAACTTAAAATCTGATATATCTTCAAATTCTACATCACAATTTATCTTTGCTGTATTGCCTTACTTCTGACTCCTTATTCCTCTTATCTGACAGGAATCATCTCTATTATGCTTACATCGGCACACAAGCCAGTACTCCTCACTTCCACATCCTTGGTAGCTCTCAGCAAAGCATCCTGATCTCTTCACCACTACTAGGTGAGAATGGACCCAGCTTCAAAAACCTCAACACACCATTGCATCCTCCAGTGACAATGGCTTTACAAATCAACATGCTTAAATTTTGATGTCTCTGCCTTTCTCCATTACAAATTGCAAGGTAGTTTGTGAGTTATGAAGAAGGCAGTAAGTGATAGGGCTACATTGTTAACAGGCCTCTCCACTAATTATTTCAGAACCTTTCTAATCTCTCTCACTTACTCCACTAAAGATAATAATAATAATAATAATAAAACCCTGCAGTGTGGGTTTCCCATCTGTCATCAAAAAAAATGTTTGGATATAAAATAAGAAAAAATAGAAATTACTATTATAATAATCTGTGCAGATACAAAATATGTGTGAAGCCGTTGTTGTCATGCATTTATTTGTTTGTTTAAACAGGTGAGTAATGACAATGTATTTGGAGGCTTGTGCCATTTGATTCTTTGTTAATAGTATTAGTCAAGAGTAACATTTTTTGCAAGTTGGGACAATGTCATTTTTCTTCATTTTCATGTATCTCACTCAGTAAAACTAAGGGTAGGCATTAGATTAATGGTAAGTATACTCATTGAATAATGTATTTCTATCTTTTACTGTAACAAGTTAACAAACACCAGTAATCCAGGCAGACGATTGGACCAACTCTTTCAGAATCACATGACCAGTCACAATTTAAAGTCAGCCAGATGCAACCACGTTGCTTGAGAAATTGCATTTGTTTATAGGCAGAATATGGCAATTTGTTCCAGTAAAAAAAAATTCAACTGAAACAGGCAATAAATAAAACTTCTGTGTTGCTCTTGGAAAGTTATCTTTTTAGTGTTCTACTAATGAATGTGTATTTTATACAAATTGCCACAAACAGGAAGAACGGAGTAAATGGGTCAATTTACAGGGAGGGTCAGTCACTCTTTATGTCAACGAAGCACAGGTTGGTAGTATATGGCAAGAGCTCATTTACCGAGGTTAGTGTGCCTCCTTCAGCAAGAGTCAGGTTTAAGCCTTTATATCTGTAATTGGGATATTACTTTAATGTCAGGTACATATATTTAAAATAACATAAAGAATAATTGGAAACGTGTCATTTAGGTCTCTTACAACGACAGTTTTAACATTTAAGAAAAAAATACTGGAAGCCACAGCCCTGAATATGACCAATTTGCATAGGACATCAAAGGAAGATAGGATTTCATTCCAGATGGAATTCTTTAGCCATCTCTAACTATATTATTTACATCCAGGCTTTATAAGATTGATTAAATTGAGTTTTAATTTCTTTGTATAAATAACATAGTCAAAGCTTGCTGACTAGAATTCAATTATATTCATTTTGTGTCAGTGTAACTGGTATCAAGTTTAATTCTAATGATCTACTAAAGCTATGGTTTCTTTTGTCTTCTTAATTGTGACAGTTTTGTTTTTTTTTTAGCAGAGAGAGGCTATTGTCTTCTTCTCTTTACTCTTAAACAAAAAAAGTATTCAGTTTCAATTTATTCATACCAGAGAATAGAATACCAACTAATTATTATTCACTGTGTTGAAAAAAATATCCTATTAGGTGGTTCACATGAAAGAAGAAGAAGAAGAGGAAAAAAACCCTGCTAACCATTTACTTTCCAGAGATTCACCCCGTACTAATAAGTGACCTTAACCAAAGGAATGCTTTTTTTATAAAATGGTTATAACTTGTCATATCATCTCATTCTGGCTTATAGAAATCTCTTTCTGCCATAGCAATTCAAATTCCTTCTGGTGTTGGTGAACCTTTTGATGCTGAATGGTGCATTGTTTTGATATTGATTTTAATCTGGAGTAAAATTCTGCATGAGCTATTCTTATAAGCTCTCCTGTCCCACAGAACGTCCGTAAAATTTGGTTTCTTGAGGTCAGTCCCACTTCTGAATGCTCTGCCCCAATTGCTTTGTGTTTCCAGAGCTATTCTTATTTCTAGGAAATAGCCTTGAAAAATTAGCTGTCTTTCAAAATTGGTATGAGCAAATATGTACCATTCACGTTAATAATGGACCAACAGGAGGGCAGGTGTTTGCTCCCTTACTTGTAGTATGGAAGGTGCATTTTCTGTTTCTTTGCCTTTTCTGCCAACCCCTTCTCTTCAAATAGCTGGTCCTCCATGTTCTTTCCTTGTCTTGGCTGCTCAGAATCCTCACATAAGGCTACACAACACCAGGTACCCTATGTTCAAAACATGTTTCTTCAGGTGAGCTATAAGAGAATTAGAGAGTTCAGGTGGTGAGGTATGTTTGGATGTCTCTTTACCTAACATTTCATCCCATGTAGAAACTCTACAACAGCATAACCCGGGGATTTGCTTTACTCCATCCAATGACTAACAAGGAACCATACACCTCAAGCATATTTGTGGCAAGATAATGTTCATATTGAATAAAAACATATCTTCCTTTTAAGTTTTATCCACTAGTCTTAGTTCTGTTCTATGGAAATAGAAAACATGTCTAGCTTTTCTCTATATAGCAATTAAATATTCTTACTTCTTTACCATGTGTTTACATTAATTCCTCCATTTCTCTAGCTTCTCATTTCCTTCTATTGTCTACATTGTCCTACGATACTGAGGTCTCAGCACCACCCTCACAAAAGGGTGATTATTATGAAAATAATGTAAAACTACTCTACTTCCTCATAGACTCTATTAAAATTTGCCACCCAGAAAGTAGAAACTAAAATACTCCAAAGTGCTGGTTAGTTAGGTAAGCCACTGCTATTATCTAATGTTAAGATTTTGGTCTACAAAATAGACAAATAGGCCAATGGAACAGAATAGAGAGCACAGAAATAGGCCCAAAAAATATAGTCAATAGACCTCCGACAAAGGAGCAAAGGCAATTCAATGGAGAAAGAACAGTGTTTTCAGCAAATTAGTTCATTTGCGCTGCTATAACAAAATACAGAAGACTGGGTAATTTATAAACAACAAAAATTTGTTGTTTATTATACTGGAAGTGGGAAGTCCAAGATCAAGTGTGCAGGTTCAGTGTCTGGTGAAGGCCTGCTCCTCATAGGTGGCACCTTCTAAGTGTCCACCTCATGTGGCAGAAGGTGGAAAGGCAAAAAGGAAACAAACACTGTGTTGTCACATGGCATAAGAGCAAAAGAGAGTGAACCCACGCCCTCAAGCCAGATTCTAAGGGCTCTAATTCCACAGATGAGGTCTCTGTCCTCAGGACTTAATCACCTCCTGAAGATCCCACCTCTTAATGCTATCACATTGGCCATTAAGTTTTAACACATGAATTTTGGGAGACACATTCAGACCACAGTAGTGCTGGAACAACTAGACAACCAAATGCAAAAACGTTAATCTAGACACCAAGTTTATTTTTTTTT